>VXBI01007476.1:2253270-2278871 GCA_013397375.1 Toxostoma redivivum
TGGCCCGGCCGGGGCAGTGCGGGCCGGGGCCGCGCTCTGTGCCCGGGGCCGCGCGGCCCTGCCCGCCGCCCGTGCTGAGCTCACGTTCCCGAAATGCTGACGCGCGGCGCAATTAGCCGGGGCGGCTGCTGCAAACCCGGCGGAGCTGGATTTCCTATGGAGGCGCGCGTGGAGAGGAAAAACATGCTGGAACAGCGCGGGGTATTACAGTCATAATGCGTTAATATCTAGTCTTTGGAAGTTGTTTGGCTTTTCTTATTTTTCTGCCTTACATTTTCTCTGTGGTATGAAGTATTGCATAATTTGATGTCACCTTTTTGTCATTCGCCGTGCGGAATGCGCTGGGCAAGGCGTGTGCGTGTTGTAACGGGCTGGTGAATGCTGCGCTCTGCGGTCACCTCCCAAGCGTGGTGAGACAAGGATTACCGGGCGGCTCGGGAGCAACAGCTGATCCAAGCCGGGGAACAAAATGGATTACTGCATGGCAAGCCAGTGAAAAATCTGTGTCAGGCAGGAAAGGCTGGTGTGTAAGAGGACACCGATTTGCTGTGTATTGGAGTAGAAAAGGTCTCAGAGTTCAGCTATGCAAAGTTCAGTGAAGGTTGTCTCTTAAGGCCTTAATATGCTCTGTGCATTTCATTTGAGATAATGAATTGTGTGATTTCTTAGGGTGAAACGGGTGTCAGCAAGCTTTACTGACTGCTGTGGGAATCAGTTGGGATAAAAATTGGGCCTATAGTCTTTTTCCTTCTTTTTTTTTTTTTTCTTTTTGTGTGTAAATTCATTTGATATAGAATAACTGGAAGATGATTGAGGGCACATCAGAAATAGAACCACTAGGGACTGACTGTGGGCTGTGGGCTCTGTATAGCCAGAAGTCTGGAGTGGTCCCTGGGAAGGCATAAGAGTCAAATGTAAGTGACTGTGGGGTGGATTAAAAGGTGAAATAGCTTAATGCAAAATAGCCAGCTTTTGAAATATGTATGACTTGTTCACACTGAGGTTTTCTGTGACAGCTCACCAGGATGCTGAGGCTGTTGGGTCTGCATCGCAGCTGTCAGTGAACCAAGGCTGCTAATTTGGCATTGAGTGTCCCTTTAAATGTGTTACTGCTCTCACAGCATGACATTCAAGATTTGAACTATAATATTTTTTCTCTTGTATTTCAGAATAGTTAGAGACTTTATATTCCTTGCCTGGTTTTCCAAATGCATATTCTATGCTATCAGCAAGTGATTTGTTTCAGTTGATAAATAACAAATGAATAATGGTTGCTGTAGAATTTTACAATTTGTTTTTTTCAATATTAAACTTTACTTTTAAATTTATCATGTGAATGCATGTACATTTTAAATTTCTTTGCAGAAAGCACTAAACAGTCTCTCTCTTTAAGCTACCTATCTTTAGATGCGTCTAGTTTATAAACATTTTCCTGAAATAGTATATTTATATGCATAAGAGACTATAAATATCTTTTAATGCTTTAAGAGTTATTTTTTTATGCTTTTAACATCATGAGAGGGTTCTTACTGTTGGCATGTTCTTAGAACATGAGTAAGAACAGGGGGGAAGCCTCTTGCTGGGAAATTTAGCATTAAGTATTATGTTCCAAAGAGCTTGTTTGAGCAACATCTTGTCCGCTCAAGTTAGAGGGAAAGATGTGTCAGGTTTGTGGCAAGAAGTTTTTTGGTTTTCCTGATGTAGAAAAATAAATTTAAATACAGAACTAGCAGCAGATAAGAGAGACTGGACAGGAGATGGAAGATGTGGAGAAGTGCCATTCTGATAAGACTGGGCAAGATATAAAGGTTGTATCAGAAATGTGGTTAATACAAGGCACCTGAAATATTAAGCTCTAATTCTTGTTTGCTTTCATTTATACCTCAAGCTAATGCTGTGCTTCAATCATTCTTGAGTATTAGAGCTTGAGCTGATCAGATTGTGACGTTATGCCCCATATGTGCTGCAGGAAGCAATACAGTTTGATGGACCAAAGATGCAGCCTGAGCTCTAATCTTGAGTTTTCCTGCTGTCCTTTGGTTTTTAATTATTATTATTTTTATTTATACTCATACTGACATACTGGTGAGTGTCAGAATACCTCATAGATTTCATAGAGGGTGATGTGTAAGCCTGTGTATATTTATAACTTCATGCTAAAATGCTGCTTATTACTTTGTCAGCGTAATGCTTATAAGAGAAGTCTGAGCTCATCAGACTAAAAACCTTCAATTATGTGAAAATCTTCTCTAGTAGGTTTACTGTTCTTTTCTAGCTTTTTGTGTTGCACTGATAGGGAATGCACACTGAATATTATCATAATACTATTAATGAATGAGCTTATCAGTGTACTTCAACTGTTTTTCAAAAGTTCACTATCCAAACAGTCTGGATGTTGTAAAGCACTTTATTGTACCCCAAAAGTTCTGTTACTAGTCTTATATCAGATATGGAGGGTGCAACCCTTCTTTACCCTGATTTATGAAAATTAAGTAAATGAAGTTAAGTGTTCAAATTGTCAGAGGCTTTATGTTCAGGACAAACCTCTTATTTTAAAAAAACTACAATGGAATATGGAAGACAGCTCTCAGATGCTGGATTTTACATAATGTAGTTGCACTCTGAATCAAAGTACTGAATAATATGCTCATTTTGTCATCAGTATAATATATAAATAATTAAGACAAGCTTTGAAGCTGTGTAGGGTGGCTTCCTGTTTACACTTGTGTCCAGTAGAGCCTGTTGTAAAGAAAGCTGGACTTGGTGTTCCTTTCTTCAAAGGAATTCTTAGTCTGATTTTATTTTCTGATGGTGAATCTCAGTACACTTTTGCCTAAGCCTTACTTTGTCTTTTGATAAAGGGGCTAATTAGTTTACATAAAAACTGCCAGTGTCATGAAGCATAATAAAAGAGAAGTGCAAATGTTCTAGATGAGGTTGTGAAATAAGATGTTAATACTAAACTGCTGGTTAAATTTGTATTGATTTTTTTCCCTTCAGTGTGTAAGGGTAGAGTTGAATTTCTTTTCTGGGACCAAAAATTCATATCCAGCCAAAAGGGGAAGTTGAAACAGGGCTAAAACATTAGGAAAAAGCATCTTTCTACAAATTCTGGATTTTGATTTGTGGGTGTGTGTATTTTTCTTTCTTGCAACAAAGTTTTCTGCAAGCCAGAGTTCAGTTTTTCCTTTTAACTTTACTAGCTGAGAGTGTGCTTATGGTCTGTGGGCATGTCTTTCATGAAACCCATCAAAATACTAAAATGAGAATTAGACCCAGCCATTTTAAGAAGTTAGGCCATTTCATCTGGCACAACTAGGTCTCTGTTGTTCCAAAATAAACTTGTGCTGCTATAATCAAATGCTTTGCTAGTCAAATGTTCTGGCAAAAACTTACGTGGAAAAAATTGACATACAATTGTGAGAAAGATGGAAAATTTGGGGGTTTAGACAGTAGTGCAAAAAACATGTTATTAAGGCCTAAGGTTTTGTATCCCTTCAGCTTCACTAGCATGGGTTTATGGTGATCAGTGAGGAGTTTAATGGAATAATTGTCTTTTCCTTTCCTCTCTGGTAGATAACTAATTTCTTGTTAATACTCTGAGTGCTTTATTCGGTTTATTCAAACTTACTCAGATTCTGTGCATCTTTCCCTAGTAGGAGGTAGATAGTTTGTTAACTCCAGTTTTCCAAGGATGAGATACATGAAGGCTTCATGTTTTCAAGATGGGCTGCCCACAGCTGATTGTCTTTCAGTTGCTGGATCTGCATAAGTGAATGATTTCATGGGGGAATCAAGAACAATTTTTACATCCCCTTTTGAATTATAATGGAGAGACACTGGGACCAATAACCTGTTGCTGTGGTTGTCCTGCTCTGTGTGGTCATCTTCCCCCCCAGTTTATTAATTTCTTACATCGCTGTGCTCCAGTGTCTCTCCCTTGAAGGTTCCTCACTGGTACAGGTTTTTCCTCTGGTCTTAAAGTGATTATGAGAGTGCACTGAAGTTAGGTTAAGACTTTGCTACTGCCAGAAAGCAAAGCTCTTGTAGTTCCTTGTGTCAGCATTAGTGCTCATATGTCCATGGAGTGAGTAAATGCTGGAGTTGCACCTGGCTCAGAGCAGTGCTCAGGTTCAGCACACAGCCCTGCTGTGGGGCTGGGATGAGTGCAGAGCTCAGAAGAGGCACTGCCCCTTTTTGCAGTAGTAATGTGGGATTAAACTGAAATTTTCCTTCTGTTAAATTGTATTCTTGGAGCTGCAGGAGTGCTGCTAGGTGTGGGGGGGGGGGGGTTGGGTTTGGTTTTTTAGGGCTCCNAGTTTGGTTTTTTAGGGCTCCTGATAAGGCAGTGCTGTGTAGTCTGGCCGTGTTAGTGGGTTTCTCCCCTCATCCCCAGTTCCTTTTCAGCAGATCAGTTGAGGAGTTACTTGTAAAACCTTTTTATCATTTGAAAAAGAAAGTTCAACAGCTTCTACTTTAAGTCATACTTATTGGAATCACACAAGACTTAGCCAAAAGGAGAATTTAATATAGCTTTCCTAAGAAGAGTACATGCTGCAGTTCTCATATACTTGGAGGAATTGTGTTGCAAAGGAGCTTGGACCTTATCTGTGGGAGCTTTAAACAAGCAGCTGCTGGCCCCAGCTACATCTGCCCACTTGTTCTGTGGCTGGCTGGACAGCTCATCAAACACTGAGCCAGCTCCATGGGCTGGTGGAAAAGCTCCTGCAGTAACAGAAGTGAGGAGGGCTCAGGAGGAGCCAGGAACACACAGCTGGAGGCAGGTGAGTCTGGCAGGCAGCAGGCCCTGTCTAAGGCCACCTTGGGCTGGCAGCTTTAGATCCTTCATGAGGGGGATAGACAGAAATAGTCATTCTTAGGAAGGAAGAATGGAAACCTCTGGCTTAGCTGTCATATGCTACTTCAAAGTTAAGGTAAGGAGAGATGGCATTTTTAGAGTGCTGTGCTTTTTTTATATGTGTTAGGAATATTTAAGTTCATATGTGAGAGCTCTAGACGATGACATAGTAAGTGACTCTTGTGCTCTTTGAACTTCACTGTTTGCATTTCAGAGAGGAAATTTTACATATTGCAGACTTAGTAAGCATAATATTTTCACACTGCTAGAGTGTTGATTTCTTGGTAGATTTTTTTATCTGGGCCTCTATTTATCCATAGGACAGAAATGGAGAAGTTGAAGGTTCTTTGGTAGATCTCAATTATAGCTTCATAGTCAACCTAAAAATCAATTACTTAATCTTGTTTAATTTTTGTGATGCCACTATGTTCTGTCCTATAAATCTGTATTTTTATTTTTGTTGGTAACCAACATTTGCCTACCAAGCAGAAAATAAGATATTGATCAGAGCTAAAATTCTCTCTTTTCTTTTAGGCTGCCATCATGACGGCTGAAGAAACAGTGAACGTTAAAGAAGCTGAAATAATTAAGCTAATACTAGATTTTCTGAACTCAAGGAAGCTTCACATCAGCATGCTGGCACTTGAGAAAGAAAGCGGGGTCATTAATGGCTTGTTTTCAGATGACATGCTTTTCCTAAGGTAGGACTTCTTTTCCTGGTGCTTAAATATCACATTTATGAAAACAGGAATTGGACTGTGATTCTGTTACCAGCCCTATGGTAAAGATCTCCTAAACAGGAGATCTTACCTTGTGCCCTCATCTTATTCTGCTTTTTCATGGTCCTGTTCTGTGGCCCAGCCCTGCAATGTGTTCCAGCTCTAGAGTCACTGACCAGACAGCAGTAGCATGCATTGACACAGATTTTTTTTTGTTTGCTTGTTCATTTTAACTTTGTTATTTTTCTGGGACACCAATGAATTTGGGTGAGAAGGAGCCTTAACAAGTGCCAGTGTCAGTGCAGACTAAGCTGGGGGAAAACTATAGAATAAAATGGGAAAGCAAGGCCTGTTGGCATCTGTGATGTGTCATTATCTGCTTACCAGTCACATGGCCCTGAAGGTGTGGTTTATTGACTTCTAGAATGTTTTTACAGTATTTTAGTGCTAAGATCAAGGATGAATGATTTCTGGAGCTTTTCCCCAAAAACATTACATGCATTTCAAAATAATACTTAGATTTATCTTAAATTTAACAACATGAAAGGCGTATCTATTATCATCAAGGCATGAGGGTTGATGCAATTTACCATTCAGGATATTGCCTCCAGAATATTATTAAAAAGAATCAGTGTACATCCACACTAGTTTTTCAGCATTGATGTTTTCTGTTCATGCCAAAGGTACTTAATAATATTGAAGCATAAGAAAGTAATTTATCCAGCTGTTCTTGAAATATTTAAAAATACATTTTATTGCTGAACAGGTCTTCTCACCTGTCTTCCCTTTTCATTAAAATTATATATATTCGACTAAAATGAAATGAAAAAAGAATTTCAGAAAGATTCAAGTTGTTAATCTAGTGGGACTTTTTTTTTTTGTTTCATTGTCAGCTTAGTTGGAGAAATTAATCCTTCCTTTATAGGCTTGAGCCTTTTATAGAGAGCTCTGTGTGTTAGGAGAGCATGAAGAAATGGAACTGCTCTATCTGTGCAGTCCAGCCCACTGATCCTGGGGTTGGAGCTGCTGTGCTGGCACCCTTCCTGCCAAGCTCTTCCTCTTACATGCTT
The DNA here is from genome assembly GCA_013397375.1 of Toxostoma redivivum. NCBI lineage: Eukaryota > Metazoa > Chordata > Aves > Passeriformes > Mimidae > Toxostoma > Toxostoma redivivum. Next base: position 2,259,918 of record VXBI01007476.1, read on the forward strand.
AATATGGGAGCTCTTTGTTTTCCCATCCCCTTCATAAAATAGCCCCAGCAGTATTTATATATTTAAAATGAACTCATTTTTAAGTTCTCTTTCATTAATTTGGACGTATTCATTGAAATGATTCCGCTATTCAAACTCTTCAACTAAGATTTTTTTTTTTACTGTTTTTTAAAATAATAATAGGTAAAGCAGAGGACACAGCACCATTTTGTCCTTTTTGATGTGCCTTTAAAAGTAGTTAAAATTTGTTCTTCTAGTATGCAGTTATTTTTCAAAATACTGAGAACAGACTTGGATTTTGCTCTTGCTGTTAGTCTTATTAAACAGTCATCTTGGCACCTGTCCAAAACAGTGACTTTTCAAAGCGGATTGATGACCTGTTGTGTGTTTAAATGATTGTTTTGTATTTAAATGAGCTGCTTGTTTAGAAGAGGGGTGTTCTTGTCCAGTGACATTCAAGCAATGATCCTTTTTTTTACTAGGCAATTGATTCTTGATGGCCAGTGGGATGAGGTTCTTCAGTTTATCCAGCCTCTTGAATGTATGGAAAAATTCGACAAGAAAAGGTAAAATAGAATGTATGTCAGAGTTCAGTTTTTTTGAGTTCTGGAAAATACCTGGATTTCTAAGTATTGTCTATAAAAACAATGGTTATGAGTTTTTCACTTTGGTTTTTGGTGGTTTTTTTCTAGCCTGTGTGCTGTCCCTAAAGTGTGTGCATATATTTTTAAACTTGTACTTAAAATACGTGCACGCATTCTGTAATGAGTTGTCATGTGCCATACGCTTTAGGAATTTGATTCATGTAGTATAACCTTTTAATAGATGCTCTGTCATACTTCTATTTGAGAAATAATATGATTGCTATACTTGTTTTTTTCTAATTAGCCTTCTGATATTTGTAGTAGAATATTTCTGAAAGCAATTATGGAAAAAATATTTCCTGTTTAAAAAAAAATGTTGTGGTTACCAATTTGTTAAAATTCATATCAGAGTTGCTTGTCATGACAATAGCTATGCCTAACTCAGAAATTTGATGTAATTTGATGAGACAAGCCTGCTTGTCTCTAGAATATTATTTAACTACTGGAGCAAGATGTATAGTATTTCTCTTCTCACCTGCAGGTTTCGTTACATTATTATGAAGCAGAAGTTCTTGGAAGCCTTATGTGTGAACAATGCAATGTCAGCAGAAGATGAGCCTCAGCATGTAAGAATTGCCTCTGGTTTGGGAATTTTTTGTTGTCAGAAAATCTCTTGAGATTTGTCTGATTAAAGGCAGAGCAGAAGCTCCCAGCATTAAATACACAAATTTTAGCTATTGCCAAATGGTTTCATCAACACTGGATAAAGTAATCAGTATTCTTGGGAAATGAGTGTGGCTCCCTGGTGTCAAATGCAGTTGTACATAAAAGGGTTGATTGAAACTTTGCAGATAGATCAGTGACCATATGCTGTGTCTGTGGTCCTGACCCTCAGGTTTACTTTAGGCCATTGTGCTAAAGTACAGGTCTCTTCTTTTTGTTACTACTTTTTTTTTTTCCCCAGATGTATTCTGAAGCAGGTCTCAGGATCACAGAAATTTATTGTGCTAATTAGGGCCAGATGAAAGTTTGAATGAATTCTATGTTTAACTTCTGTTGGTTTTGGAGAGAATAGTCAGAATTGGTTTTTTTGAAGGAGCAGATGTGTTCTCAAAGGACTCTTTCAGTTAAATGTGCAAACAGCAGGAGTTGTGGACTTAAGTTTTTGATATGGAAAGAGACATTAACTCAAACTGGCAAAGAAGGTGTGCAGACTGTGAAATTAGTTACGGTTTTTCATTTATGTTGACAATACAGTAATACAAAATTTCTAGGACAAAAATGTTATGAAATTAAAAATCAAGAATGACAGTAGTTTTAAGAAAAATTATTTTGTTTTCCAGATTGATTTTAGTTCTCTGTCCCATTACACTTATATTGTACTTCAGGGTTTTTTCTTGACAAAGTACATAAAGTTAAAATAAGTCCAAATTTCTAGTTATAAATGGGAGGAGTACTAGTCCTTTGATCCCTCAATCTGTGTGCTGTTACTAGGATAGCAGAAGAGGGGAAAAGTCAGATTAATGTTCCTTATTTATTGTTGTAAATGTTACCAAATGCATTGGGATGTTGTGGGTCAAAGGCTGCTGTATTGAAGTGTCTAGATAACATGGAAGTAGGGATTTTTACTGTTTTTTAAATCTATGTAACTAAAAATGTCAGGTTTTGAGTATTTAACATGGTTCTTGGCTCTTAGCTCTCAACAGGCTTTGTAATAAAGCCCTCTATTCATTTGGAGGTCATACCTTCTGAGAACTCTTTGAACTTTTTTAACATTTTTGATTGAAGAACAGAAAATCTCAATATAAAGGCTGCTAATCACTGGAAACTAGAGCAATCTACAAGGCTTTTATTAAAAGCTATTGGCATAGGTTATAGAAATAAAGGGGAAAATAAGTAGCTGGCTTTGAGAATGGAAGTAACATTTTGTGCTACAGTAGAATTGGAGCTGCTTAGTCACAGATTTAAAATTTTAAGCCCATCAAACCTGCAGTGACATGAAAACGTTCCATAAATCTGTAAAAAACGGGACTGGATGGGAGATTCTAGGAAGTCAAAGCATCTAGGAATTTGTCTCTTTTGTAGCTACACTTGGATCGGCAATTTCAGACTCTATATGCCTTTTTAATTAACATCTAAGCAGTAATAGTAATAAATGAATGATAGCAGACAAATTCTGTGGCCGCCTGTTCTTCAGGCGTTTCCTTGTGGAAAGACAGGCAGTGCAGATTGGGGTGCTGATGTTCCTGTTTCCCCAGCTGGAATTTACCATGCGAGAGGCCGTGCAGTGCCTGCACGCGCTGGAGGAGTACTGCCCCTCTAAGGAAGACTACAGTAAGCTGTGCTTGCTGCTCACACTGCCTCGCCTCACCAACCACGCCGAGTTCAAGGACTGGAACCCCAGCACTGCTCGCGTGCACTGCTTTGAAGAAGCCTGTGTCATGGTGGCAGAGTTCATTCCAGCAGACAGGAAACTGAGCGAGGCCGGCTTCAAAGCAAGTAACAACCGCTTGTTTCAGCTCGTAATGAAGGGATTGCTTTACGAATGTTGTGTGGAGTTCTGTCAGAGTAAAGCTACAGGAGAAGAAATCACAGAAAGTGAGGTGTTGCTGGGCATTGATCTCTTGTGTGGTAATGGCTGCGATGACTTGGACCTTAGTTTGTTATCGTGGCTGCAGAATCTGCCAGCTACTGTGTTTTCTTGTGCTTTTGAACAAAAGATGCTTAATATTCACGTTGATAAACTCCTCAAGCCTACAAAAGCTGCCTATGCTGATCTTCTGACACCTCTTATCAGCAAACTTTCTCCTTATCCATCCTCCCCAATGCGACGGCCCCAGTCAGCGGACGCTTACATGACCCGCTCCTTAAACCCTGCCTTGGACGGGCTCTCGTGTGGATTGACAAGCCACGACAAGCGGGTCACAGACCTCGGGACCAAAACTTCTCCTATGTCACACTCCTTCGCTAATTTCCATTACCCTGGAGTCCAGAATCTCAGCAGGAGTCTCATGCTTGAGAATACTGAATGTCACAGCATTTTTGAAGAGTCACCAGAGCGGTAAGCGCAGCTAGAGCTTTGTTTTTACCTTAGCTTATGTTGTGCTGTTTCTGTGTTCTTACCTGCACTGTAACTCTGAACATCATTGTAACGCTGAAACATAATTTGCTTGTTTAAATTCTGTTGTAATGAAAACTCTGTATAGAGGGTGTTTTCTTCCTTATGCTTTTATGATCTAAATAGATTTTCATATTTGGGTTTGAGCCTTATGGATTCAATCTGGGCCTTCTTAAAGTTCCCTAGCGCAGAGCACAAATATGCTCTGAGTATGTATTATGGTCTAGCTGGGGTTTGTGTTCAGCATTATTGTGTTCTTCCATTCCAGATAAATAAATGGATACAGTGAAATAACTGTAACTCCCATCTTCTTTCTCCATCACATTCTGTCCTCAAGTCTCTATAAATCGTTTTGGTCCTGACACTGTAGTTACTAAAGTATACTTGAACAATTTCCATATCTCAGTGAAGTTGGTGGAAATGACAATGTGCCATTGTTGTAGCATTCCTATATCACTTAAATTGCTACCATAGTAGCTCAGCTGAAATATTTACTTCATATTTTTGAAACCAAAGGTGAGTAAGGCAGCTGAAGGTATAATGTTTTTTGTATCAGACTTTGATATAGTTGGGTTATGCTATTAATAAGCTCTTTAATGAAATGTAGACTGTAAAATTGGCGTTTGTGAGAAATAGTACTTATGAGTTGAGGGTTTATCATCATGTTTCTGCCTGGCCTTTCTTTTGATCAGCAGTTCTGTCCCTTTCTAAAGGTTATAGTCACACTCCCCTAGAAAGCAGCTGCCAGCTTTCTTGGGACTTAGAAGACCAGATGGGTAACTAGCCCTGCACTTGGGTGCAGTGGCCAGCAGATGACATTTGGGGCCATGGTGATCAATCCAGGCCACAGCTGGTGTTTCTATTAGTTTTGCCTTGGAGCAATATTCCATATGTTGTGTTATGGTAAAGAGCAGCTGTAATTAAACTCAGTAAATAGGAAACAAACACTACCAAACTGATGTCAGTTCACCAGTGACAATGCAAATACTTAAAGTAATGTATGTTTTAATATTTGTCTTAATACTTACCTTAGAAGGAGCTGTTTTGTTTGATTAAAATCGTGGGTTTTCCCAGGCTCTTCACAACTGGAGTTTTTGTGGACAGCTTGTCTTATGGCAGTATCTGTGATGGTACATTTTTACAAAGTGTACCTCCTGAAGGTACTAGTTTATGTAAATCCTCTAAGTTTACGGATCTGTATCAAACCTTATCACTTGTGTGAGTGGACCAGGGTCCAGTGTTAAAACTGATTCTTGAGATGTTTTTGATTCTCTTTTCAAAACTGGAGTACTAGATTAATTCTGCACAAATAACATCATTGTGTGGGCTGAAGAAGATGATTAATTGCTGCAGTTCTCTATGTAGGCCTTTTCATGTAAAGTTTGTAGTTTGTAACATGTTTTTTCATTAATAATGCATGTCTTGAAACTTAGGATTAGAGGATCGGAATTATAGGGCCGGACCCCTACTTTTCAAGAAGGCATTACATTTTTCAGAAGAAAATACAACTTCAGGTCAAGTGTCCAGCCTAAATGGCAATATTTGCAAGGGTGGAAGCTGAGCTTTATGTAAAATCTGGCCCTTGCTTCTTCTTGCACATGACATAAATGCTGTATTTCTTTTATAAGTTAAGTTCATTAGGCAATTGTCTTTTAGTCAGCTGAGTTACTTTTGTTACTGTACAGAGGTACCCAAAAAGTTTGAAATAACTTCTAAAAAACCTTTGCTCCAAGTCCCTGAGTAAAAGACTTTAAGTTGATAAACTGAAGATGGGCATCCAAGGCTTATAATGTGTTCTGCACATTTACTTGATGGATTGCCAAACCATTTTGGAAAGAGTGTCATGCAGAAATACTTATAACACAAGAAAAGGAAACTCAATATAAACATGTTTCTACCTTGCACTTTCAGGAATGTTCAAGTGGATGGATGTTAAACATCCATGGATCCTAGTTTTCATTTAGATCAGTAGTGGTAATTTATTTAACTGATACCTTTGGGAAGAGTTTAGTCTCATAGTATATCATATACATTTTGTGCACATAATAGCTTTGAAATTTAAGATTTTGAGTAACTTAGTTAAAGGATTTAGAATTCAGATGTAGGGAGGATTTAGAATTCAGATGTAGGGATGATGAAATTGGGGTGTGCTATGGTAGTATGGCTTTTTGGAAACTGGCTGTGCTTCTTGTTTGTCAGGGAGTTTATTTTCTTTAGCATAACAGATTGCAAGTGGCATTTCTTGCCTAAGTATTTTCTTCAGTTTGAAGTGACTTAAGTAGTTTGCATGCCTGTGTAGTAGTTTGCAATACCAAATCTTACTCTAGGATGTTACCTTTCTCCACTTGATTTTCTACTCTTAATTTTTCTCAGTTAAGCATCTCTTCTTTTCCATGTTGCTGCGAGAAGTGATACTCCTGTGGAGCCCCAGCACCCCATCGGCAGTGAGACCTCGTGCCAGAGCTCAGCTCCAGAAAATGAACTCAATGCAGCACAGAGTCAGGGATCAGCCAAACAAGAGAAAAACGAGGTAGTGCTTGTTCGTTTAAAAATAATGAGGCCCTTTGAGCTGGGTTCTGATCTGCCTTTGTGTGGAGAACTTCATGCATGACAATTTTTACTATAGTAAAAATGCCATTTTGCATCTTGTAAAAGGAACTACAACTTTTTGTCCCCCATTGTATAAAGTTCTGCTGTCATTTGAGTCTGTAATGCAGCTGATTAGAGTGCCTTGTCACATCAGCAGTCCAGCTAAACTGTTGTGAATATCTTTAAAAGGAAGCAAAAAAAAGAGCCAACAATGTTAGATTAAACAGTGCCTAAGCATCCTCTTCGTGATCTAGTGAGAAATCTAGCATGTAGCTTGTTGTTTTTGATGTTAACACTAGGTTTCATAGGTCATCTTACATCAGTTCTTGTCTAGAACATAGGGAAATTAAAACTGGGCAATTCCTTCATAAATATATCTTTGCTATTCAGAATCCAATAGCATAACCTTTTTTGGATTCATCTTTGAAGGCCTATGCCTTGACTATCCTTTTTCTCTTTTTTCCTTAACAGTAGTATGGGGTTGTAGTATCATTACAGAACAGTCTGGAAAATTATTCCAGGCCAGAACCTTTCAGCTCTGTTCTTTGAACCATTTCTCAGGCTGATAAACTGTTTCAGCTGAAGGCCAAAAAGCCTTTTCCAGGAAAGATAAATTGGTCAAAACACAAAGGAATTAATAATAAAGATAAAGACACCTGTTTACTGTTAACAGACCCTAGGAATGGGGTGTCTGCTCTCTAGACCAATCATCTTTATTCTGTTCTCGTTGTTACAAGTCGTGTTATTTAAGCAGTAAGTTTCTGAATAAACTTCTTCTCCTTCGTCACAAAAATAATCGTGTGACTGTCTCTTTACTCTGCTGCAACTAAAGGGTTAACACCCTAACACCATAGTCACAACGGGTAAATTAAATAATAGCTCAGAAGGAAACAGTGAAAACAGTTACAGATTCCATTCTTTTTCCACAGTTAAATACTAGTCTCTAAATTTGGAAATGAAAAATAGCATTGAGTGTGCTGTCTGTTCTGTTTGCAGATTCAGGTTTGTTTTTCTTAGGTAAACTTTGACAGGCTTATGACATGTGGGACTGGACACCAGCCTAGCTTTGACAGGGCTGTGTCCTGGTAGGCTCTGGACACTTGAGTGAGGCAGTGGGATCTACTGTAAGATTAACAAAGTCCTCTACATTTGAGGACTTCACTCCCCTCAAGGACTTGGAGTTGCTTCTCTGTGTTTTGTATACATGTTGGAAGGAAAGGAAAAGCTTAGCTAGAAGAATATAGAACAGGACAGGCTTCAAGAGGGAAAAAAGAATAAAACAGATGCAGAATTTGTAGGAGAGGAGAGGACAGGAGGTGCTGTGGTGAAGATGTTGACCAAGCTATTATACACAAGTAGAAAAGAATGTAGCACCTGGTGCAATTTAATTTTGTTTTGTTTCCCACATCATAGTGGTGTACGTATATACCTGCAGGAGTAAGAAATTAATTTAAGTTTCTTTTCAGAGCTTTGTTTTTGATGTGTTCCTGTGGAGATAGATTTAGAAGCCACAGTTTATAGAATAGAGCTTCTGGGCAACATATATGCAGTTTGGTTTCCTTCTTCAGAACATGTGGGGTAGTTCACTATAATAATCTGGCCTTGGACTAAAGTGTTTTTGGTCTTCTGTGTGTTAATTTTTTATCTTTGTCTCAGCTGCTAGCAGAAAAGTGAAAGAAAAATGACGTTTGGGAATGCAGAAGTCAGCAAGTCCTGGGCAGCTGGCACTGTGGGAAGCTAAAGACAGTATGTAAAGAAGAAAAGACTATGAGAAAGGAAGTTCAAGTGTTGTCTTGGTCCAGAAAATAAGGAATTTTAAAGTTAAAACAGGGCACCAATTTCAAAAGTAACATCTAACACATGGATAGACCACTGCTGCTGGGAGAGGTGAACTGAGTCTGCAGACTGATGGCAGGGAAGTGTCAATGTGGAAGAAAATACTAAAATTGTAATGAGAGTATGACTTACTTAGTTTCCTGGTTTTTATTTTCAACTTTCAGTCACTTTTTTGTTTTGATCTTAAGTAATACTTTGGAAATTTTGTAGGAAAGAGCAGTCTCCTTCAGAATTATGGTAGGACTGCTTCAACAGTGAACAGTGTAGGCTGGCAGCGCTTTCTCTTTTGAATATGTAAATTGTGTCTGGTTTTAAGGAAGAATTAAATCATCACTCCTCAGAGATTAATCTCCTGGCTTTTTGATGCCTGTGTTGAAATACTGAACCAGAATGTAAATATTTATGTTAAATACCACAATTAACTACTTAAATTCCATCTGTGATTCTCATTTCTTTTCAGCTTCGTGATTCCACAGAGCAGTTTCAGGAATACTATAGACAAAGACTACGTTACCAGCAGCACTTAGAGCAGAAGGAGCAGCAGAGACAGTTGTACCAGCAGATGTTGTTAGAGGGAGGAGTTCATCAAGAAGATGGAGCTGACCAGCAACAGAACCTTACTGAACAGTTTCTTAACAGGTTGGGGGAGTTTCATTCTTCCACCCACCCATGTCTCTCTGTGAGTTCTCATAATGGCCTGGTTTGATGGTTTGGTTTTTTTAACTTGTCATTTGTTATTAGATCTATCCAGAAACTAGGAGAATTAAATATGGGTATGGACAGTCTTGGAAATGATGTACAGACACTTAGCCAGCAATGTAATGGGAGCAAAGGGATTGCATCTACCCATCCAGCAAGTAACTTCACATCAGCACCTTCAGATGGTAGCCAGAGGATAACAACTGATAGCCCAAACCTTAATACAAGCACTCCTCGCAAGTGTGGATCAGCTAATCAGATACCCTTTCCTGAAGAGTCACCTGTACAGGGGAATCAAAGGTAAGATACTGGAGAGCACTCGGGACTGGAATAGTCTTCTGCTAGCACTCTGGGAGAGCTGTTTGTATTTAGCTATCTTTAGCTATCAAATGAATTTTTCATTGAATAGGGGTATTTAGATCATGATCAGTGTTTTCTAAATATTCATGTAGGGATTATAAAGTTTGTTTTTTTTTTGACAGCACGCATGAAGAATAGTGGTTATTTGTTATGGCTTACATTTTATGCTTGTTTTAATTTTGGACTTTTTATTCTATCTTAAACATATAGTTCTAGTTCATTTTGTGTTATTCTAAGTTTGTGGAAGCTTTTTTACTAAATACAAACTAGATGGAGGGAGAAGCAGGACAGAATGGGAACTGAATTTCTTCTGTTAACTAAAAGTAGCGCTGACTTGAAAGAAACAGTAATTCTTCCCCCTCTCTGTGTGTATATACTGTATCTATAGATAGATATGTTATGGAATGGAAAATATTTTTAACTCGATTTCCCTTGTTCAGTGCTTGGAGTTGCTGCAAAAAGGGCTGTCCCTTTTAAAAGTAATAGTTTAATGGTAATGATTCAGACATGTGTAACACTTTACACAAATTAGTCAGTTCTGAGAATGGCTGAAACTGTAACTTTAGTCCAAAAAATACTTACCAAAAAATCTGTCCCTCCTCTTGTTTTGTCTTGTGATGTTAAACACTTCACCATATCAAAACAGTGCATCAGAACATGCTGTCACTCAGGCACAGTCAGAAGACTCTTCGGGGAATTTATCTAGGACAAGAGGCGATGAGGTGAGTTTTCTTGTTGTCTTTTACTGCATGTGTTATCAAAACTGTTCTTAATGCTGAGTGTGCCATCCTCTTATTGTTAAGAGATGTTTAGAATTAATTTTGGTTGATGCAGTGTCTGCAGTCACAGAACCATTGACATCTGGACATTGAATCCAAATGCACTGTGTAAAAGAGGTTCAATGGGAGCAGGATGCTTGGGGCTGTTGGGTTTTGAGTCTCTCCAAGGGTGGAGGATGTTCCCCAGCCTTTGTGGTCTACCTCATCCCATGTCTGACCACCCTCACAGTGTTTTTAGAACACTAAAAAAGTTGAAGTAGAATTTACTTTATTTTATTTGGTGTTCATTGCCTCTGGGTACCACTGAGGAGAGTCATGCTCCATCTTCTTCCCCAGTCACATATTTATATACACTGGTGAGATGTACACATGCACACCCTGCAAAGCCCTTCTGATCTCAAGGCCAAACAGTACCAGCTCTTTCTGGTTCTCCTTGTACAAAAGATGTTCTGGTGGGATGTCTTTTACAACCATTGTTTTGTGTTTTCCAGGTTAAAACTTTGAATGTTGGACTCCAGTCCGTATGGTCTGAAAAACCAGGGGAATAGTTAATAGGGAAATAACTGCAATAAGTACATTCCAAAGTTTCTGCATAAATAAAAATCATAATCTTAGAAAGGTGATCATGAAATCACAAGGAGGATGATGTAATAAAGCTTAGCATAATTGAATGATAACTGTGTAACATACAGGGTGAAAGTGTGATTCTGTGTTTAATATTATATTTGGTTTAGAAACTGTGTTTGACTTGGACTGTTTTCACTAAAAAAGCAGCTTTGTTCCCCTTGCAAGTTTCACACTGATCAAATGTGTTTACACAGAAATAAACTGTAGTATTGCCCACCTGAGGTGGTCTGTTTAGAAGAACAAAAGCAGGTGGAAGTCTGGAGGGAGAATGAGAAATACTAATTAATGTTATCTGCAAAAGTCAGTTGATGAAAGGAGCTTCAAGGGCATTCTTGGACTTGGAGTAGGCATTATTTACAAAACTACTTTGAGTGATCCAGCCTGCTGTGCTGCTACTTGTTAATACTTGGCTACAGTAGCTTTACATGATTCTGCAGAGCAGTCACACCTACTTTTAAATGTCCAGTTTTACACAGAAGAACCTAATTTTACTGTTATCCTTCTACACAGGATGACAAATCAAAAAAGCAGTTTATTTGCATTAATACTCTAGAAGATACACAAGCTGTCAGAGCTGTAGCCTTTCATCCTAGTGGGAGTTTATATGCTGTTGGTTCCAACTCTAAAACTTTGAGAGTTTGTGCCTATCCAGAAGTAATTGACCCAAGGTAAGAAAGCTAATATAATAATTTATTTTTCTCTATCATAGCACTTCTTTCTCCTGAGGCTACTGATACCTGTACATTTCATACCTTTATTTTATTGTCATAAATACAGCAATGCTCTCCTTGGAATCCTAAACCAAATATAAGGTGATGTGCTGAAGTATTTGTATATTTGTGGGCCACTTCTGTGCTCTCTTTATTATTTGCAAGATGTATTGCCACAAGACCACACTTTTCCTTATAGAAATGCTATTATTTTTTTATCTCAGCAGTTGAGCTTTTTTGAGTTTACTGATTGGCCACTGGTGTTGATATTCTAGCTGTAACAGTGGGAGAAAGCATGTGTCAGTTCCCAAGCCAGCACAAGCTGGATTTCACAAGATTCAGTTTCTGGCAGGACAGACTTAACAGTAGAGAAAGTTGTATCTTCTTGACTTCTACAGCAACTTGCCAGAGTGTTTTTACTCTAAACAATGTTTTCTTGGTTCTTTGACAGAAAAAGCATCCTATGTGGTTTACTGTGCAGCTGTATTTTGTTTTCTTTCCACCCATTTTTTTAATAGAATGGGGATAATATACCTGAAAATAAATATTGCCACATCAATAGCAATCTCCTTAATTCTGCTCCACTTGTATTATTTTCTTGGAGGAGGGGAGAAGTGCAAGCATCTAAACCTCACAATTTTATAGAGGGCACAGATGTGCACAGTGGTTTTATCTGAGACATTTTCCCATTTTAGGACTGATATCCAGGCTTCCAAAGTGTTCAAAAAGTAACCCTATTTTTCTTTTCCTCCTTGAATATCATCAGTAAGGTAGCCTTTGAAGTTTATTTCCAAAATATTTATGAGCAAAGTATGACACAACACAAAAAGGAATTGATTTCTGTTACCTAATACAAGGCAGCTTACTGGGCTTGAGGCCCAAACAGCCCCTTGACTGGTAAGCAGTGCAAAACATGTTGGCTCCTGCACAGCTGCTTATTCTGCTCATTGGGAAAGGTCTGAGCAACTCTGCAGCCTTAGTTTGTACTTGCAGTGCATGATCTGATGTGACAAGAGACACAGTGCATCTGGACCTGAAAGCAATACTGAGATTGCCGTAATTCTTCCACTTACTGTTGATTTTAACTATGCTTACAGTTTGCCTAAAATACTTTATCATGGGATTTACAAGTCAGCAGAGAGATTACATTATCTTAAAGATATTCTAATCCTTGTAGCAACATGAGTCTAGACATGCATTCAAATTTATGTGCTTTTCAAAGAGCTATGGCTGCACAGAAGAGCTGTTCTTTGATGCTCTGTTGGGCCTATTAAATTTTTTTTAACTTGTCCTTCAAACTGGTGAATTATTCGAGACAGGTTGGTTTGGAGTTGTTTATTTCCTTTCTCTAAAGGTAAAGGATTAAATTACAAAGGTATAATAGTAGTGTGGATGTTTTTGCACACGTTTAAGATTAAGCACTGACAGATGCACGTTACAGTTCTGCAAATGTGGCTCAAATGATCACATGCTTCCATGCAGTGGATTGGCAACATGTAGTCTCTGACCTGGGTAGGTGCTCCCATGTCCTGAGAGAATCAGTGCTCCTCAGCTCTTGAGATGTGGTGAATCCAAACTCAGAGTGTGAGGTAAAGCATTAGGCCACTTAGGAAGCTCTGTAGTGTGCTGAGTGATCCTGATTTAGGCTAATGTGTAATGGATTTCCTCTCTGGCAACAAAATAAAATTAGCTGCCATGTAGGTTTACTTTGGTATTTGTTACTAAACTGATGTTAACTTCAGAGTTTTTCAACAGGCTTGGATGATTGTCTTTTGTCTTTTCTCTCTGCCTCTTCTGGTCATTATTATTTATAATAAGGTTTATGACTTTTTTCAATACCAATTAAGTTTGTTGAATTTCTCCTGTTGATGTTACTGGAGTGATATGAAGACAGATACTGCAATACTTTATCCTAAGTAATTGATTTCTTCCTGCTGTGTGAGCAGAAAAAGAACATTGTAGGAAGGTAATTGATTGCAGTCAAGGAAATGTAAATTACTGAGACTTGCTTTTATTTCAGCAGCGTGTAAAGCTGATACAGTTTTACAGATAATCTATGGTGTAGTTAGATGTTGTCAGGATTCTTGCATAGAGTGGTAGATCTGCTTTTCTTGGCCTACTGTTGCTTAATTGAACTCGTGCATATTCAAAAGGGGACATAGTTAATTAAACTATTAAGTTGTTGACGTATGAAAGATGTAGAGAAAACTCACACCAGTTTTGGACTCTGGAGATAATGTTTTGTTGTCCTATAGCTAGTAATTACTATATTTTATCTGTATCAACCCTTTACAGATGAAGGGACTGGGTAAGCTCTTTTTGCATGTTCAGTCACACATGGAATGGGAAGATGAGGAAAAATCGAGAAAATGAGAAATCCTTTTGTCTTTGATCACATATATAAGTTGCAGTGCAAGTAGTCATATGAATTTCATATTACCCAAAATAACAGAAAAATAGTATCTTTATTTTAGAATACTTGGTTTCCCTTAGAAATAAAAGGAAATACTATGTTTGGGTTTTTTTTTTTTCTTTTACCAGTGCTTATAGTACTCCTAAACAACCTGTAGTTCGCTTCAAGAGGAATAAGCATCATAAAGGATCAATCTACTGTGTAGCCTGGAGTCCCTGTGGACAGCTGTTAGCCACTGGTTCTAATGATAAATATGTGAAAGTGCTGCCTTTTAACGCAGAAACTTGTAATGCAACAGGTATTGTGTGTGTATTTAGTACAAAGAATATATTTTCAGTTACTGTCCACTGTTAGTCAAAACCACTCAGTTTGCACTGTTGTTTTGTTACTTTTATTCCAATATTTTAATTCAGTCTCTTTTCCCTTTTGCCATCACTATGGTTTCTATCCAGCAAAGAACCACTGAGAGTTTTAAAATTATCTTTAGGGTTTTGTTTGGGTTGGGTGGCTGTGTTTTGGTTTCATTTTGCAAGAAGACTCTGGTATTATTCTATCTCCTGGCAAATTCCTCCCCATATACAGTAAAACAACCAGATGTTCTTACCCACTTCTAGAGCTTGGTTGTCTCTAAGAATTTATCTCCATTCCTCGTTCCCTTTTCTCTTGCCTAGTTCTGTTTTCTCACCCATCTTCAAAAGGTTTCTGTCCCAGTAAATACTACTTTCCATGGCCGCCTCTCTTAATCAATATGTTGAATGTGGTTCTTACCTTTGCTGTTTTGAACTTAGGCTGCTTTGTCCTTGTAGTTCAGTACTCTCAATGATCTTTTCCTTCTGGCAAAGAGAACCTTTTGAGTTCACCAGAGTTTACAAAAAGAAATAAATGTACTCTATAAGAAACCTTGGCTGCAGTGGTGATGGTCTATGTAAATTTTGCAAAAAGCTTTAGGAAGTAGGAAGCTCAAGCGACACTCAAACCCAAGGTTCTTAGAGATTTTATTTGAACTGTAGTAACTGAAATAGTGCTCTGTGCTGAAGTGCACAGCCATGTTTGCACTTGGTGGCATGTTCACCCTTGCCTAAAATACTCTGTATTATCTCTGTAGCTGCTTCAAAGAGCACAGCACTGACAAAGTATGCCTTACTTTGTTCCTTGATTTTTAAATTATTTTAGGACCAGATTTGGAATTTAGCATGCACGATGGGACGATCAGAGACCTTGCTTTTATGGAAGGCCCGGAAAGTGGTGGTGCTATTTTAATAAGTGCTGGAGCAGGGGACTGTAATATTTACACAACAGATTGTCAGCGTGGACAAGGCCTGCATGCCCTAAGTGGTCACACTGGTAGGTACAGTGTGGCTTCTGTCACACTTTCTAAGTCTGTATTATATTCTCATAAAGTTGTTGGGTTGTTTTGGTTTGATTTGGTTTAAAGTCATTGCGTTTTTCTTTTTAGCAAAACTTTTTTTTTTCTCTCCCAATAGCTCTTGAGGTATTTTATGGGGAGGTGGGCAGTGTTTGTTGTTATATATGTTTGCTGTTAATCTAATGGAGAGAGTGCACACCTCATTCCAGAGAAGACATGTATGTACCCGTGGCTGGGTATTGCCATACACTGGTGCATTGGATCACCCAACATGCAGGTTTTCCATAGGATGGTTAAGTCTCTGAATGCAAAAAATAATCTCAGCTGTATATGCAATATTATTTCAGTGTTGGGTTAATGATGCTTAATCAAATTAAGAAGTTTTCTTGTTCACAGGACATATTTTAGCACTTTATACATGGAGTGGCTGGATGATTGCATCTGGATCTCAAGACAAAACTGTAAGATTTTGGGATTTGAGAGTGCCAAGCTGTGTTCGTGTTGTGGGAACAACGTTTCATGGAACAGGCAAGATGTGCTATCATGCTTCTAATCATCCTGGCATGAAAATAGACTTTGAAGATGTCCATGTCATATAGAGTGAATGTAAGGGGAGGTTGTGGCACAGAAGGGAGGCTTGGCTTAAAGATATCCTCACAGATTCTTTCTTTACCTGTGGGATTGGTTGGTTTGTTCCTAAAGTAATATTTCCTTTCAGAAGATGGGTAGTGCTTTTGCCTTATGACTTTCAAACAGACACTTTTAAGTGCATTCAAATACAGCAACCTAACTGAAGTCCTTGAAACTTTAGGGCCAGGGTGAATTCATTGTAGTATTCCTCATTATTTCATGAGTGACTTTCTTTTTTGTGATGGAACATGATACTTTCTCACTCAACTTTGATGGTATCCTTGCTATGATTCTAGTATGACTTATGGCGTCAGAGTTTTTAGTGCTGAAAAATAAAGGCTTCTTTATTCTAAGCTGGGTATGCTCACCTTAAATTTGAGACCACCTTTCAGTTCTTTACAATGCATGATCTTTGTGTTTAAAAGAAAAATAGTTGGCTATTTGCAAAAGCACAGCTAACTCTGCTGTGGGTTTGTTGGTGTTTCTGTGGCCCTGCAGGGAGTGCTGTAGCCTCAGTGGCAGTGGATCCCAGTGGCAGGCTGCTGGCCACGGGCCAGGAGGACTCGAGCTGCATGCTGTACGACATCCGCGGGGGCCGCATGGTGCAGAGCTACCACCCCCACAGCAGCGACGTGCGCTCCGTGCGCTTCTCGCCGGGCGCGCACTACCTGCTCACCGGCTCCTACGACATGAAGATCAAGGTGACAGACCTGCAAGGTAACACAGGGCTTCTCTGGGGCTTCTGATGGTGGACTTGGAGCTTGGCTCAAGGATCGGGTTTTACTTGAGCAGGGGAAAGAACAGTAGAGCTTGGAAAGGTTGGATGTGTATATATGTGTCCGGTAGAAATGTGGTAGTTGTGGTGATGAAAGTGTAGGCTGTGAACTGAATCTTGTTTTGGGGTGAGAGTCTCGTTACAGTAAAACCACTGATTAACACTCTTGCCTGGTGAGATGGCCATTGCTTTCAGACAGCATTCATAAAATCAATCCTTAAAAAAAGCCCTATAAAAGTATAGTAGTTCTCATTTTTATAGGGATTAATTAAGAATAAGGAAGATATTGGGTATATCTAATTGACTTGATTTTCTTGAACCATTACATTTTAATCACCTTATGTAAAAATGGTTGAGATCTGCATTTTTAAGTTGTACTGTGTCCAGTAATGCCTAAAAACTGAAGCAGTGGGGTCTTTTGTTTTGCACTGTGTGTATGTGAGAAAGGGGAGTCAAGTATGCTTCATAAGGTGAAATACAGAGGGAAGCTTTAAGTAAGCAAACTGGTTAAAAATGGACTTGCCACCCAAAAGCTGGGATATGGATTCATGAAATGAATAGTGATTTCTGTTCTTCTCCACAGGGGACCTGACGAAGCAGCTTCCTCTGATGGTGGTAGGGGAGCACAAGGACAAAGTTATTCAGTGCAGGTGGCACACACAGGATCTTTCCTTCTTGTCATCTTCTGCAGACAGAACTGTAACCCTTTGGACCTACAATGGTTAGAGTGCAAACAAAGGCAACTATGCAGCTAAAGCACAGAGACCTGAGACTACAGAACTGTCGAAACAAGTAATAATAATGAGGCTTTGAGAGAGCAGCAGTTGAGCAGGAGAGTGTGTTTTCAAGAGGAGGGGCACCTGTCACTGATTTTTCTGGTTTCTAGGAGGTCTTGGTGTTTTTAGTATATTCTTTTGCAGTGCTTCCAGTCTTCCATGTTGAACTCATGCTGCTGTGACCTATTGTAGTCTTGTTGCCAAAGTCTATGAGGAGAACTCTTCTGTTGTTGATGTGCACTCAGAGTAACATGAATGATGTGTTTACAGTTTGGTATTAATTGCATTCCTTGTTCTTTGCCTCAATGAGAATTTTGTATAGAAACTTAAGTTGAGGAACACTTCAATCAAGTCTGTATGTAACTAGTTACACACACACATAAAAGAAAAACTACTTCCACTGTTTTTTCAGGTTTATTGTATTCATCACTTTTAAACAAGAGCTCAAACTTTATAACATCTCCACAGTTTCAACGTTTTTAGTATAAAAAATCTGAACTTTAAAGGTTGACTAGGTAGTAACCACTTCTTGATTATGGTCCATTATATAATGGGGGTTTTTCTTTCTTTTCATCTAACCTGGGAAAAATGTTGCTGTTTTTACTACATGACATTGTTTTGAACCAGCTAACATGTTGGAGGGGGAAAAGTAAAATATTGACTTTTTTCAGTAGAAACATGTAATATTTTACTTTTTGAATGCAACAGAATACCTCTGTGTATAATGTACTGTAGAAAAGAGTGGATTGGCAGCAGTTGTCACAGTGAGCTTAATGGCTATCAATTTTTCGAGTAAAAGGGATACCATTAATGCTGTAATAGAAACCAGCATGGCTTAAAATGCTATGTCTGCATGATAATTTAAGAATTGTTTAACTTCCCAGTTCAGAAGCTTATCTGAATTTTATTTCTTGCACTGTTTATGTATGGAAAATTGCAGTTTTATTTCTACAAAACTTTAGATTCTAATGTTTATGTATTGTTATATTTTCATATTGTACAGTTCCTTTTACTTTTTAAAATATAAACCTTAAACTTTAGGTTATTTATTTATTTGAACTGCAGTTAAGTTTTGGATTCTCTTGGTTACTAAATTATATGTGCACTGTAGCAAGCATTTTTAACTATCGTATAAAAGTGGAAAGGTAACTATAGAAGTGTATCTGTGCTATAATCTCAATAAAGACCTCCAACACCTGCACCTGTTTCATCTGTTATTTTTAATTCTTGGTTTATAATTTCTCAGTTCAACTATGATACAACTGTTGGACCTATGATTTAAGTATGCCAGAACTATAAACTCCTTAAGAGCTCTGGTACTGCTTCCAAGTATTGAAATTTGCAGTGCAGTAAGTAATAATAAAGTGGTGTAGAGCTGAAACTCTTGTTTATTTTTTCTTTATTAGATACATATACATGTATGGTACAATGATGTGTATACAAAGCTGCTTTGGAGGAAAATAGCGTTGTCTCTCTGTGGTCAAAGCTGGCAATCTATTTTAAATTAGTATATCTATAACAATAGTTATTTCCTGACATTAATTTTATTGCAAGCTGTGTCTTTACAGGGCGGATCTGGTTTTACATCCATCATTTTACACCCCTCCTCTTGTGCTCGAGGTTGCATTTAGCGAAGGTACGTCTGTCTGGCGGTGCCGGGGGCCGGGCGGTGCCGGGGCGGGCGGGGCTCGG
>VXBI01007476.1:2278887-2419612 GCA_013397375.1 Toxostoma redivivum
CCGTGTCGGGTGCGTTGTGAAGGAGGCGAAGGCGCAGGAGAAGCGTGCGGAGCCATTTCTCCACGGCCCTGTCGGCTCCTGCAGCGCTCCGGCGGCAGTGCCGGCCTGGGCCGAGCCACAGCGGGGCCTGGGGCCTGGCGGAGCCGCACCGAGGGACCAGGCCTTGGCGCCTGGTCAGGGCAGGGATGTCCCTGCAGGGCTGGCCAAGGTGAGTTCTGCGTGACGATCGTGCCGGCTCCTTTGTGAAAAATTACCGAAAACCGAAGTTCAGCAAGGAGGAGCGTTAGCGTTGGCAGCAGTTCTCCAGGGAGAAGCTGCCTGCGCCCTTAGGAGCAGGATCTCTAAGGGAGCGCGGTGTACCGCTCTCAGAGAGGGAACAAAGGATGTTGGAGTGGCAGGTGTTGTGGCCATACTCTTCTTAAAAGAATGCGGCCAAGGGGAACTAAGCCAAAGGAGTGACCCAAAAGGTGACCAAAACCTGAACGTTGCTCCGTTAACTGGAAAATAGGTATCACTTTCCACACCCCAGCGTGTGCTAATGAAGTAAGACGTGTGCATGCTTTATATGCATGACTAAAGTCAGACAGACGGCACCTAAATATGAAATGTCATCAACTGAAACTCTACCTATTATCCTCCCTCAAAAAAACCAATATGAATAGAGGTTGAGAGGGGCGGAGGTCAGAGGAGACTCCACGTTTGTATCGTGGGCATGTCCCGGGCTGTGCCTCTCTCCTCCCCCATAGGAATGCCTGTTGGGTAAGGCTCCAACACGGAGTGCTCCCTCTGGAAATTCAGAGAGCCAGCTTCTGTTTGCGATTGTGCTTTCAGTCGTCTTCTACTCTAACGTATTTTTTGCCGGTGTATTGCTCATATTTTTTGTGTTCCTGCGCTCCTGCAGTCAGTGTGTTTATCACTGACAGTTCAGCGTTTCTGTTGCTCGGCAAATTACAGTGTTTGGCATCTGAGGGTTGTTGAACACTTCCAGACCGTGGTCTGGTCAGGAGAGTTTGTTGGACATGTCCAGACTCACAGGGTGTCTGTCACAGATTGTCTGTCACCCTTGTGAATCTGTAATTGTGGTAGTTCTTACTGAATGTGACTGGACTCACAGTGCTGCACTGGCTGTGTGCTTCCCTTTTTAGTGCTAAATTTGCCATCCCTCAGAATCAAAGCACAGCCACCCCAGCCTCTCTGGTATCTGAGGAATAGCTGAAATGCAAAGGGAGTTTTTCTGCCAAATCTTCTTCTTAATGTGACAGAAAAGTTTGCTTTAGTTGTGAGGCATGCTGGAGTTCTGCAAGAGTTCTGCACCGTTTTAATCATACTTAGCTATGCTGAACTCTGTGCTACACCTGGTGATAACAAAGTCTGGGTATTTGTTGGGGGTTGGGTTTCTTTTTTACTTACAGAATTTTTTCCCATAAGTTATTAGGAAACTAGCTTCTGGGTATTTATAGGTATTTAAGAAAAACAAGAGAGTGGCCAAGGTCTGGAGAGGAATGTAGCATCTGGCTACACTTCGTTTTCTCTGGGAGTTTCTCTCCAAGGGGGAGATAGCGTGGGATTTTGGGGCAGGTAAAGGACCGGGCTGGGGGCAGCTGCTCTTCCTGGGCTTCGGAGGAGGATGGTCGGGCCTGCAGCTGGAAGGGAAGGAATTCACTGCCACTGCCATAACCCAGCCAGGAGCTGCCTCTGTTCTGCTGCTGGGCCCCACAGCCCCTGCCCTGCAGGACATCCTGTGGTTCCAGCCACAGCCACGGAGCTTCTGACACATCCACCACCCTGGGATTTCTGCTCATTCCTGCTGTTCCACCTTGGTGCTCCTCAGAGTCCTGCTGGGCCACTGGGATCGGCTGCACCAGGGGTTTGTGAACCAAAGCCTCTCCTCCATCCCTTCCCCTCCATCCCTGCCTGTCTGGGCAGTGGGATCGGCTGCCCCAGGGGTTTGTGAACCAAAGCCTCTCCTCCATCCCTTCCTGTCTGGGCCCAGCCGCCATCACTGTGTGCTCCCTGAGCCCTGCCCACAGCGCCCCCTGCAGGCCTGGAGGAATCACCATCCCAGCCCACAGCGCCCCCTGCAGGCCTGGAGGACTCACAGGGCGCAGCAGCGCCCCCTGCCGGCCGTGCCCGGAGCTGCACCAAGGGTCATGCCCGCGGCACAGGAGGGTCCCTGAGCTCCTGCTCCGCTCGGTGTCGATGCTGCGGTTGTTGGTGTTTGTTTGCCTTGTTATACACACCAGGAAAGAACTGGTATTCCTGTTCTCATAGGGGGCCTGAGAGCCCCTTAATTTCAAAATCATAATAATTCGGAGGGAGGGGATTTACATTTTCCATTCCAAGGGAGGCTCCTACCTTCCTTAGCAGACAGCTGTCTTTGAAACCAAGACAGCATTGATCCATAATACAGTTTGTGGATATTATTGCCAGTATTTTCCTTGAGAAAAAGCATGGGAGTGAATTTAAACTTACTTAATGGAGAACTGAGTTTTTAAAAAAGCTCCACTTTAGTTTTTTTAATGTAAGATTGTTTGTTTCTTTTTTTTCATACAGCATGTTACATCCTGAGCTAAATACCTGAATTTTTTGTTATATTCAGTGATACAGGATGCTGTTTCCTTTGGTGTTGTGTGCAGTTATGCTGATAGGGAGCTGTAAAGTTCAAGAAGATGAATGGATTGATCCCACGGATATGCTCAATTATGATGCAGCATCAGGAACAATGAGAAGACCTTATAAGGTAGAAAAGAAAGGGTGTGTGTCTCTCCCAAAAAGATAAATACTGTTGGAAGATTGCTTTTAAATGGTGATAGTATATAATGATAGCACTATGGTGTTTTATAAAGGCTTATTATGTATTTTATATTTGAATCCATACACAGAAAAGTCTTTGTATCCATGGTTAAAGTTGCAAGGGAAAAAATAGTGTAATTAGTTCAGGACCTTTCCCTGGTGAGCCTCTGTTGCACTCAGATCAAGTCATATCAAGCAGGCTATTTGTATTTTCACAGGTGATGCTTGATTTTTTTTCAGGTTGTGGCACCACGGGTTACTGCTCTGAGAAGTACTGGGTTAAGCAACTCTTGCTAGTTTCTCAAGTATAGTGTTAAATATCTTGAAAATCAGGTTCCTAACTGATAAAATTGAGGGAGTTAATTACTGTATTTTATTTTAATTAACCCGTTTCCCAGGAGTATGAACCAGTTTCCCATTTCTCATCTGGGACTATTGTGAAAGTCAATGGTGTTTTGTAATGCTGGGCCTCAGTTTCAGAAGGAAGATCAGAATAGGGATTGAGTGCTGTACTATTTAATGATTCATTAACATTGAAGAGAAGATGAAGTGGGAGAAAAATTAGTTTTAACAAGATGAATTGTCTCTGATTGTATGAGGAGTGGACTCTAAATATCATGAAATGCATGTTGGTTATCTTGTGCATGTGTGCACACATGGCACTGTAAACTGGAGGTGGTTGTAGGGGAATCCTTGACTTTTGCCATTATTCAGCTTTCAAGTCTGGTTTTACAGTCTTGAGCTGTACTGTTTAAACACTACAGAACATAATTTCTGAAGCTTAAAAGATGCAGAGTGCGTTATTGCTCTCTACAGCTTTTCTCATCAACTTCCAACTTCTCCAAGTCCACTTGATAGTCATTAGCATCCTTAAGATCCAGCAGCAAGCTCTGAAGTCTTGAAGCCTGGAGCCTTCAGCTTTTATAAAAAAAGTAGTAGCTTTATTGTCTCCTGCAAAAATAGAACTACATCTTAAATGAAAAAAATACTCCCTTGTGTTAGTCCCTCTTCTCAGGATTTCTTGTCTGCTCTGCGGGGAGTTTTTAGGTGGGCAGGCTGTGCGGGCTGCTCAAGCCCTCAAAAGCAAGCTTTGTTTCAGCATGAGTTCACAGATTCATGTGCTGTTGTGCTTCCTCTTGGAGACTTCCCTCAATGTACACACCTAGTTGTGTAGAAGCAGCACTGCTCAGATTGGATCTGAGTAATGAACAGAAAACATAGAGTGCTCTGGAGTAGAGAATGGCAGGCAGCTCAAAATGGGGTTTGTGTTTACTCGCAGTCTGGCTGGAGGTGTGGCCAGCTGGACTGAGAATTTGCCTGGCTGTAAACTGCCCCTTTGCCTGCTGAGTCAGTTTTTAGCCAGTGCCATTATCTAATCTAATGCACTCAGTGGATCACCAGCACTCAAAGGAGGGGAAAGGGCAAGTGGAGGAGGACAGGCAAGACCTCACCTTTTGAATGCAGTGTGCATGTAGATAAACTCTAAGCAGTTGTCCATCTGGAGCCTAAAATAACAGCAGAGAGGCAGCTGGAGTGTCATTGGGAGAGTATTAGCAGCAAAGATCTGTACTCAGTTTTTAGCTCCTTTGCTCCTTCTAAAGTGATGTGACTGTAGAAGTGTAACAGTTGGTCAAATTCTTGGATTCTAAAAATATGTTTTTCTTCTGTAATTTTAGCCAAGTTATCATGATGCTGAGGAAAAGACTGTGGATGATTCAGTCAGTACTGAAATGTCAAGTTGTTCCACAGTAATAGATTCCTTGCAACACAAGGTTTGTTCTTCAGAATATTTTCCAGTGTTTAATAGTTTGTGCTTTCTGATGATGCTCTTCTGGATAGTATCAAACAGATGCATTGCTGTCATGATTTATGCTTTATGGAGGGGGAACCTCTTGGCAGAGGAGAGACTGGAAGTTATTTGAATTAATTTTCAAGTGGTTGTTCTGCCTACAAAGGTCTGTTTCCTGATGTGTTTTATAGTGTAACAAGGTCGATAGGAGCTGGGTGCTTCTGTCCAGTGTCAACAGTTCAAAGGTGTGGTGCTGATGTTGCCCCATGCTGCTCTCAAGCTGTTCAGTCCTGTTTGATTTTAAGGGGTGGGTTGTGGACACAGAGACACCAGGGTAATGTGCAGAGCTGCAGCTCTCAGGTCATGCTGTCAGATCCTCTCCCAGGATGTGGGGATGCTTGTGTGGCTACTGGGGCTGTCACTGCCCTCAGCCATTTGGATACCCAATGGGATATGTGTCATTTTAATTTTGTTTTAGTTACTTAGAATTTTTGGCAGTTCTCTCTTTTGTTTCCTGATGCAAACTTAAAAAGTAAGGAGATCCAGATGTTTTACATTTGTTTCTAGCCTTACTGAGGTCAGGATTTTAATATTACTAGCTGATGTGAAATCTCCAGTACTGGCCAGTCCCATTGAAAGTAGTATCTTCAGTAACTGCACATGCTTTTTATCTGACATACTAACCATGGAATCATTGCTAAACTAAAGAAATGTGCCCCTGTTAATCCTGAGTTTAATGTGTTGGTATATTTGGGGTTTTTTCTTTCCTATGAAGAAACTGGTTTGAGCAAAGTGAATAAAAGTGTCTTTTGCACAATTGCAGATTGCAGAATGTGAGAAGAGGAATGCCAAATCACATGAGAGCCGTAGCTTTTATATTTTTAAGCGATACTTGAATAAGATTTTAAATGAAGCTGGAAAACTTGGCCTTGTAAGTATTTGAATAGTCACTTGAAAAAATACTTAATTAAAATTAATTCATATTACTGCTTTATGTGGTTTTAACAGTTACCAAGCATTGAGTAATTATGTTGGTGTACTTTAGATGAAGGGAACTGAATGTCAAAGGAAAATATGATAGAAGTATGTGCATCCAGTACTGCTGAGGAGACACAGTTGTCATTTGATCTGTAAAGCACCCAAAGGAAGGGTTTGTGAATTCAGTGTATCTAAATATCTGTTGCTGGAATGCAGCCCTAGGAACACCTTTTTCTGGTCATGTTAATGCTGGAAACTGGAAGGAGCCAGGTCTAGGTTATTTGTTGTAGACTTTTAAGGCCTGTATTGCAGGTCTGCCACGTTAGCCTGCAGAGGGTGGAAGCAGGGACAGGTAGCCTGGGAGGAGTACAGAAAGATTGTCCAAGCAGGGACAAGGATCAGGTTAGAAAAGCTGAAGCCGAGATAGAATTAAACCCCTAAGGAAGGGATGCCATCCAGAGGGACCCTGACAGGCTTGAGAGGTGGGTCCATGCAAAACTCAGTTCAGTGAGACCAAGTGCAGGGTCCTGTACACGTGTTGGGGCAGTGCCAGGAACAATAACAGGCTTGGATGGAGAATGGATTGGGACTGTCCCCTGGGGGAAAGACTTGGGGGTGCTGTGAACCTGGCAATGTGAGCTTGCAGCCCAGAAAGCCAAAGGATCTCAGGCTGCATCCAGAGCAGCGTGGGGACTCTGCCCCTCTGCTCTGCTGCGACCCAGCTGCAGTGCTGCATCCAGCTCTGGGGACCCCAGTGTAGAGAAGAACATGGACCTGTTGAATCAAGGCCAAAGGAGGCCACAGGACTGATCAGAGGGCTGGAGCATCTCTCCTACAAAAACAGGCTGAGGGAGCTGGGGCTGTTCAGCCTGGAGAAGAGAAGGCTCTGGGGGAATCCTTAGGGTACCTAAAGGGGGCCTATAAGAAGGACCTTTTGCAGGAGTGTGCAGTGCTAGGAAAGGGGGAATGGCTTTAAACTGAAAGAGAGGAGGTTTAGATTAGATATTGGAAATAAATTCTTTGCTCTGAGGGTTGTGAGGCACTGGAAGAAGTTATCTAGAGGAGTTGTGGATGCCCCATCCCTGAAAGCATTCCACGCTAGGCTGGATGGGGCTTTGAGCAGTGTGATCTAGTGGGAGGTGTCCCTGACCATGAGGGTTGGAACTAGATTATCTTTAAGATCCCTTCCAACCTAAACCATTGTGTGATTCTAACCATCAAGCAATAGTAGCTTATTAGAGTTTCCATATAAGAATTACCTTATTACTTTATGCAGAGGTTTCAGCTGGGGTAGAGTGAATTGTCTTCCTGGTAGCTGGTGCAGTGTTTTGGATTCAGTGTGAGAGCTTTCTCTCAGCCAAGGACTTCTCCATGCCTGGTGCCACCAAGAGGTGCAGGAGGAGCAGTGAGGGAGCGTGGCCAGGACAGCTGAGCTGAGCTGGCCACAGGGACCCTGCAAACCATGGCCGCAGGGACCCTGCAAACCATGGCTGCTGTGCTCAGGGTGAACTGGGGGTGTTGGCTGGGAGGGGCTGATCACTGCTGGAGGATGGGCTGGGCATTGGCCAGCTTGGGGAGCAGTTGCATTGTGCACCACTTGTTCTTCTGAGTTTTACTTAATTCTTTCTCTTTTTTCATTACTATTACCATTGCATTTTATTTTGTTTGCCGTGCTTTTTTACCTTTTTTCTCATTCTCCTTCCCACCAGGAGGGATATTGGAGGGACTGAGTGGGTGCATGACGCTTTATTTGTTGGCTAGACACTTTATCATATTGTCTTTGGAGATTTTGTTTATTCAGAGGTAGCAGAATTGATTCTTAGTAATAAGCAAAATTATTGTTGAATAAGGAACATTATATTTAGCAATGTAAAACTTCTTATTTTACTATGTAGTAGCTTTTATCTGTATTATCCAGCTGAGACTGAGGCACACATAGTGTATATGTAATTATTACCTGTTAATGAGAACTGGTTCTGAAGTCTTAGTAATAGGTGAGATAATTCACTTTATTTTTTAGGGTTTTTTTTCTGTAGAATTGAAGGATTACACACCAGTTGAATTGTGTTTCATGTAGTTTAGATGAACAAAAAGATTATAGAATCATGGTGTATCCCCTGTCCCATGTTTTTATGCTGCAATCTGCTTCAGAAGGATGCTGGTACAGAATGAATATCATCAGGCTTTGTCCTATGGATGCATTTCTATTTCCAAATAAGCAGCTTTTAACTGTTGTTTTTCTTTGCTTTGAATTTAGCCTGAGGAAGATGTGGGCTATGTCCATTATGATGCTGAGATCATTCTTACAAGACAGACATATTTGGAGATCCTCAGGTTTGTCAATGAGGAAGCCTGGCAGCCAGGTGCCCTGGATGAGGCACTGAGTGATATTTTGATCAATTTTAAACACCATGATGATCAAGCTTGGCGGTGGAGATTCGAAGACGCCTTTGGAATTGATCTATATAATTTGTTTTTGGTAAGAGAATAAAGGCTGATTATTGGTTTTAATTGCTGTTTTCTTCAGTTTCTCTGTGCTAGTCAATTAATATTACCATTTTAACTCTACAGATAAAGCAATTCTTTCCATCATGCTTTCAGTGAGTCACTTTTTTTTGGTTTGCTGAAGGATGTATTTGCTTTAAGAAGGAATACAAGTTTTTAATTCCTATGGTCATCTGTTCTCATTGTAGCTTTGGTTTGGGGCTTTTTTTCTGCTGTGCTCTTTTTTTTCCCCTTTTCTGTCTGTGGTGCCAGACTCATTATGCTCTAGCACTTTATTACCACCAGAACTGACACCTCCTGCATTATAGATATTCCAGGTTTGTCTCTTGTTCATGTAGTTGTTGAAGCTGTTGGCTTCTTCAAGAATATATGCTGAAACAAGTATATATTTGAACTCCTATAGGTCAGAGGCAAATTATGTGGAAAAAAATGTATAGTGTGGGAGAGAAGAGCCCGACTATGTTATTTATGAAGTGCTAAGCTGAGGATCTCTAATAACCTGAAGCTTTCTGAATAAATCTTTACAATGCAAAATATGCCAGTTTGATGCTGACATAATCTTGCAAGTAGCCTGTCTAGATATGAGGGGTCCCCGCAAGCCAGATGACAAAAACAAGCTGTGAGTAACTTCTGATAGGGGTTCTCAGGTGGAAAGACACTGTGGAGTGCTTCTCTGAAGTATTGCTGCTGGTACCCATACTGTAACTTTGTCTCTTTACCGAAGTGCAGGAGTTGGCAGCAGTTGTTCTGTGGTTCATAGCAGGCACAAACTGCTCAACCACCGACTGGCACCAATTTGATAATTTAAAAGTGTGGTCGCTAATATAACAAACATCCTAAGGAAGAAAACACTAAATATCACAAGAAACAAATGAGCAACTGCAATGTAAGGCTGTGACAGGAATGAGTATTAGTATTGCCACAAAACTGTTCTGCCTTGTGCTGCTCAGATGGGCTGTGGAAGCAAGGAAAAACTTCTCAGCTATTCTGTGTAATTGACATTAGTAAAGACATGAGTTGGAAGTTTCTTCATGTGTACTGTCAGTAAGCTTGGAAAGTTCCAGTGTGGGTCATAATTCTTTCCTCTTTTCTTTTTCAGCTACTCTTGTGCTTAGTGTGCATTGTAACTGTAATAACTACAGAACTCTGGACACGTGTTCGTTGGTTGGTTCAGCTAAAACGTTTTCTATTAGTAAATTTTTTCATCAGTTTTGCATGGAATTGGGTTTACTTGTTTAAGGTAAGTTCTGTAATCTTAATGGCTTTTTGGCTTAGAACTTTACAGTAATGAGGGAGTTAAGGTTGTTTAGTTCCTTTGGTTAGTTTACATATAGCTTTCAATTAACTGCAAAATAAAAAAGGGATATAATCATTTTCTTTTGCATGTTGATGAGTGTGTTAGGTGTAAAGAACAAAAGAAACCCTGACAACTTTCATCCTGCTGTAGAGGTGCACAAAATTCAGAGAGCACTAGAACGTGGACAAGGCAGATGTGACCTCTGACTAAAGCAGCTTGGTAGAAAAGTTATACAGAAATATATTCTGAGGAGTTTTTTTCCCCCTAAGATTGACTGGTAGAAACTGATGTGATAGACCAGATAAATGCCTCAGTAATGGTAATTGAGTGGCTGATGGTACAATAGGATCAGTTTTGAGGAGGAATTTAACCTACCTGATCAAAGCCCAGCCACAAGAATCTGCCCTCACATCTTGTCAGTCAGGATTGAGCTGCAGCCTCTGAGGCCCAGGGATAGCAGAGTGCTGGAGAGCAGGATGGCTCTGGCATGGGGGTGGATGCCATGCAGGTGGCTTGGGCTGAGGCAGTCGGTTTCGCAGTAGATGATTTGACTGAATTCTTTCTGGTTGCAAACTGTAAGCCAAAGCCATAATAAATATGGGTATTTCTTATGGGAATTATTTGAAAATAAAAGAGGATGTTTTAACTAGTAATTGCATGATAGCTGTGTCTCTATTCCAGAAACTTTTAAGGAAAGATGTCTTCAGTTTACTTTTGCCTTGAACTTGTATCTTTGAATATTGGAGTCTGGTCCTTTGGCAGTTCAGACTCCTTTTGGAGAATAACTTGGAGGTAGCCATTATCTCAGGGTTTTGTCCATTCCTAGGAAGTTCTTAGAATTTAACTCCATTAAATTATTTAGGTAGTAAACTTTTCTAAACACATATTACATGGGGAATTGTCATTACAAGGGGACAATGGGGAAATTTTCACTTATGTGGGGAATTCTAAAGGCTGCTGAGAGCAAGCATGGATAGCTGAGGAGCAGCACTCCTGGCTGCAGGCACCTCAGTCCGTGTTTGGCTCCCTGCTGTCCCTGCAGATGGCCTTTGCTCAGCACCAGGCAGAGATCGCCAAGATGGGGCAGTTTGACGACGTGTGTGCCGAGAAGCTGGACTGGCGGGGCAGCCTCTTTGGTAAGTTCTTGTCTTGGTTCTTTGCAGTAGAATATCAGTTCAATACAGAATATCAATTCATAGTATCCCAGGATACTCAGATTTCTTCATGAGTAGTACAGGGAATTTTCTTCAATACATGATGATGTGATTTTACCCTTTTTCCATCCCATAAGACTTTGTTTTCTAGGCCTTGGGAGGAGAGCTGATCACAGCACTGTACTTGGGGTATGTCATGGTGTTACTTCTTCTTCTTGTAACTTATGTGTGCTTCCCCAGCCACTATCCCCAGCACCATTCAGTGCTCTTCACCAAAGACAGGCAGAGTTCAGGACAAGGATTTTTTTTTTCATGTATCTGGACTATGACTACAGCGGATTTCAGGAATTAAATCTGTGATTGTTTATTCAGGTGTTACTATTTTACAGAGAAAGCTGATTTTTTTATTAGCTGTTATTTCTATCCAGTGCTATAGCAGGTAGATGAAGTGTAGCAGCTCTTAGAGTACTTGTTTTGGTCTTCCCTGTGTAATATGTTGACACTGTACTGTTTTTGATATGTCAACGATTTATGTTCTCACTGCAGTAAAACCAAACTACAGAAACAATGATGTCATGAATCTCTTGTTCATAATGTAGAAGTTCCCTTAAGAACTAAGACTTCCTGCTTGTAACTAAAACAGACCCTTGAATCTAGCAAGCAAAGTAGATGATTTCAGTCTCCCTGCAGATGAGCAATAACACAGAATGATGCTGTGTCAGTAGCTGTGAACATAATGTGCAAGTTCATAGTTTCCACAGCTGACACTTTCTTCCCTGAGGCTTCTGGGGACTGATCTCATCTAAAGAGCTTTCATGTTTATACTTGGGAAAACTTCAAGTTCTTCTCTTTCTTTCCAGCCTTCTCTGCCCTTCCTGCATCCCCTTGACTGGATAAACTATACTGCCAAGCCAATTTCAGATGTGTAAAAATAAATCTCAGTTTTGAATCGTATCTATAAGAGTTCTCTTCCATCTGTAACTGAAATGCTTCTTTCTGTATTGCTGCTATGTCACAAAATATATTTTTAAGAAGTAGTAAAAATATGTCTGTGCTTTGACTTCAGAATGGCTTAGAAGTGCATGGACATTTCGGGATGATCCCTGTCAGAAGTATTATGAAACTCTGCTTGTAAATCCTGTTTTGCTGGTTCCACCAACAAAGGTATGACCTGAGCCCAAAGGCACTGTTCATGGTGTTTGTTTCTGTGACAACACTGGTTTTCTGTTTATTTTTCTAGGCCTTGGCAATAACTTTCACCCACTTTGTAACTGAGCCTTTGAAGCATGTTGGACAGGGTATTGGTGAATTCATCAAGGCATTTATGAAGGAGATGCCAGTAATTCTGCAGGTTCCAGCGCTCATTATCATGGCTTTGGCTGTCCTGGTTTGTATACATTCATTTAAAAGCTCGGTTTTATTTTTCAAATATTAAATGTATTTATATTTAAGTATTATCTATTATATTACTTATTTGTACAACTGAACAGATTTCTTAATCACTTCTGCAAGGGAATTTTTTTCTTGACAAAGGCTTCATACTACAGTTGGTCTAGGAATTAAAAGAGCCAAGTTTTGTATTCAAACTACATTCTTCTCCCACTCCCTAGGTGGTATATAGTAGCATTAAACTGCTTAAAATCCTAGACTCTCTGACAGTTTATTGCACCTTAGTTCCCACTTCTTCTTTGAGTCATTACATCCTGATGCATGTAGTTGGCATTTAACAGAAAAGCACTGAGTTAGAGCCTTAAACATCTTTAATGTAGCACCAACAATGAACTGCATCCAGCCTGGCAGCTCCTGCAGCATGGTCAGACTGCAGAAAGCTTGACCTGGAGCCGTTCTCTTCACCTGAGCTTTTCCTTCGGGGGCTTTCAGATATATGACAAGAAACCTCTGTGAAAACCATAGGATGCAGATATATGGTGTTTTGCTCAGTTTGGGTTTTTTCTCTCTCCCCCAGGTATTTTGCTATGGTGCAGGATCATCAGTGTCTGTATTAAGATACTTAATGTCTTCTGAGAAGAACAGTGTTCCTCTGCCTGCCAATGAGCAGGAGCAAATAGCCTTTGGGCAGAACGATGGGAGGACAGTAGAAGAGTATTATGTGCAGAGGCATCAGTATGTCCCCAGAGGCCACCAGGACAGAGGGGATGCTTCCACGAGGCCTCTCCCCACAGTGAGGGTGAGCAATGGCAGCAGGAGCCCGGACACGACGCACGGCAGCGATGAGCCGGAAGCACAGGTACCAGAGAGTCCTGTCACAGGGACAACAGTCCCAGCACAGGGACCAGAGAGCCCCAGAGCAGAGCCTGATGTGGCTCCTGGAGCTCTGAGAGCTGCCATTAACCTGAGCAGATGGCAATGGCACCCGCTAGAACGTGTTTAATCAACATGCTTAACCCAGATCTGGGGGGGAGGGGAGCTAAGGAACTGTGGAACAGTTTGGTAGAGGCGTCTTGGATGTTTCTTCTGGAAAAATATCTTGCAATGGCTAACTGTGACAGGAAACTACTGAATTAAAACTCTTTATTATAAAGTCATCTTTAGTTTTGAGAGATCAGTATGTATTTCAGCCTGGGCAATCATGATAACCCACAGAAGAAATGTGGAGGAAAAAAGCAGTGATGACTTCCTGTAAAATACAGAAAATTCAAAACAAGATTTATACTCTATATTGGACTTATTTACATGTTAAGTTTCCCGAGGGGGGGAAAAAGCCTTTTGTCATGCTTTGGGTGAGCCCTGCCCCTTGAGCTGGGATGCACTTGAAACAACAGATGCTGTCACTTTTGATTGTTTAATTAATAGATAATTACTAATTTTTTGCAGAACAGGTTGTACACTGAACATGAAGTTCGACTTGAAACTCTCAAAGCTGAAAACCTTACTGAAGAAGCTGCACTTAAGCAGCAAAAACAGGAGACAGAGAAAGCAGTGGGAAAGTCTGGAGAAAACTGTGACCCTAATAAAAACTTAGAAGGGAAAAGTTCTGCTGTGGAACCATGTGAAGAGAAGAAAGAGAGTGTTTTACATGACTCCCAGGAAAGAGACTAAGGAAGACCCAGGCTCTGCTGTAAGTTCTCTTACCTTTACTTGTCATGTACGTGCTAATTCTACTCTGATTCTCAAGTATGGAAGAGAGAACATCAGTAAGATCTGGGAGAGTGAGTACATGCACTGTGTCTGGAATCTGAAATAAAGGTGTTAAGTAAGATGATACAGCTTTAAGTGGCCAGAAAACCCAAGGCTCCTGGAGTGTTGCTACTTGTTGGAAATCAGGTTGGTGTAGTAAGTTTTGAGTGATTCCTGTAACACTAATTCCCAGCTCAGTTGTCTCAGGTCTGTCAGGGTTTATGCTCTTCAAAATCAGTTTGCTTCTTGTCAGCTTGGTTTTAGGACAGCTTACAGATTTCCTCCTGGTGTAATGATTTGCAGGGAGTGAGAACCTGATGTAGCAGGCAGTTTTTAGGTAGTTCAAAGCTGAACCAGGACCAGGACCAGGAGTGACCCTGGGGATGGACATTAGCCAGAGCAGGAGAGGAGCTGAGATCAGGTACAGGAAGCAGCACCTGTGCATTTCCTCTGTGTGACACAGGAACTGCCCCAGGCCCATGAGAGTTGGTGCCCAGTGCCCACCACCCCTGTGATTCCTGGTGCATGGGGCACATACCACACAAGCTCTAGAGCAGCATAGCATGAGCAGTTTCTTGAAAGTGCATGCTTCTTGAAAACTTCTGTTCTGAATTAATGTAGGAAACAGTTAACTAAATATTACCAAAAAAAAACCATCATGTTTGAAAAAACTATTTTTTATTAAACAGAATTAAAACTAGGATTTATTTTTTTAATAGAAATTATTGTTTCTTCCAAACTGTGTTTCTGTAAAGAGACTAAAGACTGAAGCTATTTCTCCTTTTTTAAATCTTTTTTTTAAAAAAGTATAAAAGAAAACAGAACTTTCTGTCAGGAGGTACAAATCAGGGGAAAAAATCAAGTTTTCTTTAAAAAGAACATGAAAGTTTAAGTCTTATACTAGATTGTGACAGTGGTAGAATCCAGTCATGAATAATGAGAGAACTGACAGAAAGAAGAAATTATAATAATCTTGATAGACTAGAGGCAATTAAGGAGACACAGTACCAGTACTTCAGACACTGCTGCCAGTACTTCTGAGAGCAGCTGCCAACTGCAAGAGTAGGGGCAGTTTTGTAGCTACTGCTCACCAGTGTGACGCTGCTGCTATTTCTGTGAAAAATCAGGAGAAAGGAGACAAAGCTGCTAATTGTAGTCAAAAAAGGCAAGTGTGCTTTTCCAGCAAACCTGGAATGATCCTCACGATGCTGCTGTACAGTACATGCCTCTGGGGTCTTCAGCTGGAATCGGGTCCCTTTATAGTTGAGGGCAAATGGACTCTCTGTTCATCCATTCTCTTCGCTTGTGAGCGCAAAATGAGGCTGAAAAAATCCTCATCTGGTACAGTGGGGCCTTTGGCAGCTCCTGGAGGAGCACATCTTTGATCATCCAGTCTGGAACTCTACAGACAGACCAACAATAAAAGCTGCATATTTACAGGAAGATATGGAGTAAGTGAGCAATATTAAGTGAAGAAACTACCAGAAGCTTTTGGTATCAGATTTCAACTAGTAGAGAGATTTAATTTGTAGGTTTTGTTTCAAGTTAAACTTGATAAATGAAATTATTAAAGAGTCCAAGTGTAACTGAAATGGTTCCTCTGACCCATTTGTCTCCATGTGTCTGAAGATTACTCCCCCAGTTCCGTTCTTTGACATACTGCAAAATGAGATTTAAGTGTCCTTAGTTCAGAAGGGGAATTTTTAACATTGGTACAGGGTCTTTCTGGTCTCACAGACCAGGAGGTATGGTTGTCTTCCTCTCCTTACACAGTGACTAAAAAATGGCTGCAGTGGTGTGAGATTTGGGAAGGTGTTCCTTGAAGGCCCCTTGCCTCCACACTGTACAGCTGGGTACAGTTTAATGCCAAGGTTAGAGAGCAGGTTGTAAACCCTGCTGGGCTGGGCTCTGCTCCTTGCACACAGCCTCCCCAGCTGGGGCAGGGTGTTCTCCATAGGACCAGCCTGCTGCTAGAGGGCCCCATGGCCACAGGAGCAAAAAGCACAGCTTTCAGCATGGATGCACCTAGGACAGGCACCCTTGAGACAAAAAGGCTCAAAGGCAGCAACCCTCTGATCAGAGGAAATTAAATATTTTTCCATTCCTAAAAGAATATTTCTAGATTCTTTGCTGTAGACTCAATGCCAGGTGCTGCTTTCTCACCCAGGCTACCATACTTACTGACCTTTGGAGAACTCAGCATCTGAATTTTGTATTTTGGGCTGCTTATCAGCCCATCAGACAAACCAGCAAGTCTTATTAATTCTTTTTGGTCTAATTAGTATATGCACATGCTCTAACTGAAGATCAGTCACCTCTCTTGTATATTGCTATAAACTATAATTTAAACTTAACCTCACGGAAATCTTACTACCAAAACCTGGATACTGAATTATTTTAGTTGATAAATTAGGATTGCTGGTGTATCAGGTGCCCTCCTTAGCAAGCCAGGTCTAAACACTGAAAACCATTTTACTTACTCCTTGTAATAGCCTCACTTGTTTTTCTTCAGTTTTTAAGCATTTCTTACTTTTAATAGTTATTGTGGTATAAATACCAAAATTACACTGACTAGACACTAGATAATTAAGAAAACTCCCAACTTTTGCGCTCTTATGTTCTTCCTTATCTGCCAGAGCAACGTGCATCTTAAAGCACGTGATAAACAGAGGGGCTTCCTTGCAGGAATTCAGTATCACGAGGCACAGACGCAGTCCCAGAGGCAGAAGCTGAGGAGGCTGTTGTTAAGCACTAACCTGGCATTTGATGAGTATATCGAAGAAGTCGTCATCCAGGTCCCTGGTGGTGCTGGCCACAAGGTGGCCCAGCACGGCCTGGCTGCCGCGCTGCCGGAGGCGCAGGCCGGGCAGCTCGCTGAAGCTGGCGCGCTGGTCATCGAGCCGGCGGCTCTGCGAGCTCGCCAGCAGGTCCAGGAACTCGTCCGTGTGCGGGGACACCACAGAGGTGGAAAAGGCTGCCCGGGACACACAGAACAAGGGCAAGTTAGCCTAGGAGTGAATTCACTGCTGTAGTGAGTCTTGCATGCAAATACGTTTTGAAAATAGTATTTGGCAAAACTCAAGGCAAATACAGAATTTACTTTAAAAATATTACATTTTATCATCGTTTTAGGTGGAGTAGAGGATGTTGCCACTGAAGCAGCTGAGAGTCTGTTATTCTCCTGGAAGCAGCACCTCTGATCATCCATCCTGTTACTCTGGAACCGACTCAGCAGATCAAAGAACCCTTCATCTGCCATTGTCTCACGACTGCTTTTCTGAAAAGGAGAAGATGTAGGGTGTTTGACCTTAGGGTGCCTACATTTGCAACAACTGCATCAGAGTTCAGTCCAGTGATAGGTTTGATATTTACGTATCTGAAATTTATTAAATGAATTTTTTAGTCAGCCATTTCTACAGCCAGAGATCTATC
This sequence comes from Toxostoma redivivum, assembly GCA_013397375.1. Lineage (NCBI taxonomy): Eukaryota > Metazoa > Chordata > Aves > Passeriformes > Mimidae > Toxostoma > Toxostoma redivivum. The sequence goes on from VXBI01007476.1 coordinate 2,295,974, forward strand.
ATAGGAGGAGATGCTAATAAGAGGACAGCATTTTGGAAATGTTTCATTCTCTGAAAGGGAAAGAAACAGTGCTCTGATCACGGTACAGAGCAGTTATTCCTCCTTAGCCATTAATCCAACAATACCCCAAATGCCCATAAGAGGAAAAAGAAACAAGAGTAGCAATGAAGTTGCCATCGTCTCCTCAGGTTATATGACCAAATGACTCAGTACTTTTATTTTGAACTGACTTCTCTCAAGAGTGTAATAATCTAAAAAGTATGTCTAAAATATATCCCACTGCCTGAATCAGAAAAACTAGATTTTGTTAACTTTGGAGACATGGAGTCTAGAAGAGACTTTAAAGTAACATTTATTTGCAAGCTGAGCTCTAACTTCAAAAAATCCACCACAAATAAAATGTTTCAGTAGTAAGAAAATCTTAAAGCTGGCACCACCCCTGAGTGAGCTGTAGAATGACAGAGTCTGCATCAGTTTAGAGCCAGTGTTTAAATCGAGTTAAACCGAACAGGACAGCTGCAGAAAGGTGTTTTCCACAATTCTGATCACACAAAGATGAGTAAAGGCCATGGTCTCCACAGCTCACCACACCTACCCTCTGAGAGTTTGGAAGTCGATGATCAATGGAATTACTGGCATCCTGCAAAACTTTGGAGGTGGTGCCATTTTTGTACTTTTTGCCTTTTAGTCGATTTACAAAATGAAGTTTTGCTGAAGTTTTGGCAACCAGGGGTTTCTGTTTAGCAAGAATCTCACTGTTCCAGTTTGGAACCTAAGAAAACAAGAGTCAGGAAATTAAGCCTTCTGATTTTATTTACCAGTACTGTTACCTCTTACATGCTGCTGCTTTTCCTCCCCAAAATGAGGCAGCTTTACACTATTTTGTTCTTGCAGCCACAAGGATGTGGTTATGAGTCCTGAGCTGCTGTTAGCAGGTTAGTGCTGTTACTGGTCAGTCTGAGAATTGAACTGTGCTGTAACACCTCATGGATTAAAACATGATCAGAGAGTGGTTTCAATTAAACACACTGAAATTGTCCTTGCTGACTGCAGTGCAGGAAAGGCAGTTAATAGAAGTGCTGAACTGCAGGCACTGCACTGCAGCTGGCATTTCCCACTTGGCATTTTAAAACTGGAAGAAAAAAAGAATTAAAAACCCAGTCCATATTACAAAGTGTTGGAGCAAAATAAACCCTTATACAAATGCAACTACTCAACCAGCCTTCCCTCAAGTTTTGATGTACACAAACTTCTTAATAAAGACTGAAAAGAAAGAGGGAGACAAATGCCAGCACAAGAACAAACAGGAATAATCACCCCTTTTCACTAAACAACAGAATGGTTAACTTTATCAACCTGACAGATTTTCCCTAAAACTTCCTCTAAAATAAACAGAATTGTCCACATCTGACAGACTCCTGTAACTGAATAAAAACAACCCAGTTTTTTTCCTGATTCAACACCAGAAATAGGAGTCACAAATCTTCCAGCAAGTGTTTTCAAGGTTTACTGAACACCAGCGCACAGAATCTGAGAGGCTGCCACCCTGTACACTCAAACCCTGATGTTCAGGTCAGGGATTGTTCTGTGTATTAGACATTTATGAAAGTTACTCAAGTATCTTACAAAGAGCTTTTTTAAGCTCTAGACTGCAATAGTAAATTAATGCCAGAAATCTACAGGCCACATTCTAGTGTATTTAGGGCACAGACTGTTAGAGGATATATATTTTTAAAGTGCTCCCAGATAAATAAGATTCAGAGAGTAAGAAAATCCAGCTGACAGTGGCCAAAAGCTTATAAGGTTCCCTGCAGAGGCCTTGCCCTAGACTAAACACAGTGTTTCAGTACTCAAAGAGTACTCAAAGAGGCTCTTGAGCACCAGTGCTGACTTCAGCTGTACTGACTGTACACATGCTTTGAGATTTTATTAACATGACAGGCTTTGCCTCACTTGAAGAGACTGGAATTAGATATCCCAGTGTGGAGGGAAAAATATCAAGTCCAGTCTGCCACTGGAGTCATTTATGCAGAACTGCCAGCCCACTGTTGAAAGGCAAAATGTGAAGGAAATCTCTCATAGACTGACACAAGGATTTTAATCAGGAACTCCCATCACCAAGAGATCTCTGAACTTGGGGGAAGTTGTTTGGCCTGTGACTCAGCTGTAACATTTCTGAAATAGCATCCTTACTCAAAATGGAAGCTGAATCTTCTGATGGTTTCAAAGTTGGTCGAAATCTCAAAGTGAAAAACACAGCATATATTTTAAGTGCCTATAAAATGACTGTGGCCAAAGAAAAAGTGTTGAGAAGACCTAAGCTAAAGCTTAGGAATTTTATTCTGAATTACTTTCATGCTGCAACCTCAACCGATCTCTATAAAGAGATGAAAGAATTCCTTTGATGCTCATTACAGAACCCCATTCTTTCTCATTCATGCAGGAATAAAGCAAACTTCCCACCAGGCATTACCTGTCACATGCTGTTACCTACATAACAAAAGTATTATTTGTTAGTATTGTTAGACCTGCTGTTATGGAGCTTCTGTGATCAACTGAATTAAAAAGGGAGGTAAATGGCACATCAGCACACCCTCAGAAATGTTTCACTGCACTCCCAGCAGCAGAACAGAAAGAAGCAAAGTGCCAACCTTTTCTGGTGTTAATTTCATAAGTTCCATGTTTTCCATACTGTAACGGCGTCCTCTTGGTCTGCCACCTTCAAGAGACAAATTCATCTTTTTGTTATTACAGTTTATGGTGTCACTTGCAAAACTGTGGCTGTACTCCTCTAAGGTCCAAGACACAGACACAATCAGAACACGCAAAGAAACTAAGCAGTAACCTGTGATTCACAACAGGAATCCTCCAGAAGAGGAGATGCTGAAGGGGTGCAATACTGCAAGAATGTTTTTTAACTGCTAGGGAGAAAACCAAGCAAACTTGCATACTCAACCATGGTCAGTAAAGGACTCAAACAAGAGACTCTTTTTGAAGTTCTCTGTTGGGGAAGTACTGCAGAAAGAGGCACATACCATTCAAGCTGTTTTCCACCGCGTGGCTTTCTGCCATCATGGAGTTGTTTGTGCTGTAGCTTAGTCCAAGAACCATTTGAAGATCTGAGAGATTAAGTCTGGCAGTGAGTTCTCCACTTCTGTCTCCTACCTTCAAGCAAATAAAATAAGCAGTTGTATTACCTTAACAAATACTTAGATGTGTAAGTGTAAAGCAATCCTTGTCCCCTAGACTTCTGAGAGAAAAGGGCTGAAAGAGTTTTCCTGGAGGAAGACTGAGAATATCTTTTTAAAGAAGTAACAACTAACAGGTAACATAGCAAAGCCTACAATAATCTCTGCTAGGCTACTAACTTGGAGTCTGTGATGACATTGTGAGTGGTGACACTGGAACTAAGAGCTGACTGTGGTGAAAGGGTGGCTGCAATAACATAGAATCAGCTGTCTCTGGAATCATTCAAAATGTACTCAAAATCAGATGCATGAGCACACCTCCATAAAACCTCTGTGAGTGAGAGCAAAAACCAATAGTGGGAGTATGAAAGTCATACCTCTCTTGAAATCTCCAGGTGCCTTTCTGCAAAATGGATGGCTTGGTCATGATTTCCCAGAGCAGTATAAGCATTCCCTAAACTCCAGCACGCTCTTCCTTCCCCAATTCTGAAAACAACACACATTTGCAATTACACCTCTACCTTCTGAACACCAGAGGTCAGGTTTTTCACAGCACTGCCTAAGTAATTTGCTGGGCCAAAAAAATGAAGGTAATCATCAGAGACAATTCTAACACCAACACATTAAATATTGTATTTAAAGGAATGTGATCTGGTTATAAACAAATATGAACAAATTTAACTAAATAAGATCACAGCAAACAAGTTAGTCAATTTTATAAGCATGGAACATTGTATAACCTATTCTGCTTTTCCTCAGTTTGCATGCTTTATTAGTCCTCCATATTCTTATTGACTTAAGAAGAGGTACATTTAAATGTTGGAAAAATTACGGTTGCACCCAACATTATTAAAAAGGCTTCAGAAATCAGTATTATAATATAAACTTTACTTGCTGCTGTGTTATTCTCCTTCCCCCATCCCTTCCTATATTATTAACTTGTGGACAAGTAGAACACAGGTTCTTATGAAAGTAGGGTGAATTATTATAATGAACTCATGAAAGACAGATCTACTTTTCTTTTCCTTAATTTACACAGACATGCTGACAGGAGATGATGTAGAAACAGTCAATTTGTCTTTCATCTCAGACTCACTAGCTGAAATACCATTATGAGTAATTTTTGTTTTCCATATGGAAACCAAAGCCCAGCATTGAGGGAATTCACATTAATGCAGCTGTCACATGGGGGAACAATGCCAGTAGAGTTGAAGGTAGCAGGATTTGCTCTGAGTGTCACACATACATTAAACCATCTCTTAGGGCTTACTTGTCGTGTAGTTCCTGAGCAATCACAAGGTGTTTCAGATGATAATCTATTGCTTTCTCGTAGTCCTGGAGCAGGGTGTAGGTGTTCCCCAGGCTGTAGCAGGCCTGTGCTTCCACAGCTCTGTCCTTCAGCTGCCGAGCCAGCTGCAGTGTCCTCCTGCAAGAGAGGGTCAGTCACCTCAGGAACCCCAGAAACCTCAAGAACCACTGCAAGGAAAAGCTTTCAGAAGTGCACATGCACAACTGAAGATCAGTTGTACAACTTAAACAAATTAGGGCAGCAGGCTAGCAAATTGTCCACTAATACTTTACTGTCTTGTAAACTCTTACAATCTCACACTTGTAAAGTCTTCCACTCCCCTCCACTGTAATCTACTTCCACCTACTTTATTAGAGAGCAGGCTGATTCCTCAAACAGCATCTTTTATTTTACTGCTTCATTAATAATTTGTAGGAGTTTCCCTGACAGGTTGCACTGTTTAATATCAGTGTTACAATACTTACTACTTTTCCAGCAGCATGGGCAGAACAGGCCTATACTCACCAAGCCAGCCCAGCCCTGCTGGGTGAGAAGAATTTCAGTGCTGAGAGGGATCTGCTCAGTACTGAGGATTTTTCCCTAAGGACAGGTGCTCTGAAATCCCAGTCAGATGCTAATAGCACCTATACTGTATCTTTGCCAAGCTTTTCCTTTCCCAGGTACAGCAGCAACTGCTTAGTGGTGCAGAGATCAAGACAAGTCTGGCTTGAAAATACAGACTAAAGATGCAAATTGATGTTGCATCCTCTCTCAGCTGGTGAGCACACCTGAGGCAGCCACATCTCAGGGTAGGAAAGCTACTCACATCATTCCAGAGCTCACTAAGAGCTGAGACAGTAGTGCCTGCTTTTAGAATAATGGGAATAAATGCCTAGCAGTGGAAAGATGTCTGTTTACAGTACTGCAAAAAATCTATTTAAAGTAGCAGTGTTTTAATTTAAACCTAAAAAGCATTAATGCTGCTCCTCTCTTAAAAGAACCAGAATACTTAAACACAAAGGAAATATTTCTTTGCTAAACAAATGGAAATTTTTCCAAAGTATATGTTCAAGAGATGCTGTTCCACAGTGATCAGGCACAACAGAAGTAAACTGTACAAGAGGCATAAATTGTGTTTATCAGCAGGCACTCACCTGTAGTATTCAGCAGCAGTTTCAAATTCCCCCAGGAATATGTAGGCATTTCCAAGGTTGCTGTATGCTCTTCTTTCTGCTGATCTATCTCCAAATTCTTTTGCAATTAGGAGACGCTTAAAAATGTGAAATAATTGCATTAGTTACTCCACTTCATACTTTGTAACATACATTTGAATGCAGAAATGCATGAAAAAATTGCATTCTTCAGGAATGCTTGATAAGAACAGCCAAACTTGAAGTTTGTGACATTAAGATTTAAAACCTGCATTAAAAAGCTTGCAACAAGATCCAACATAGCACATGTACTAAAGGTCAGAAGCAACCTGATATTCTGCTAGAACAGAATTCATTACTAGCACATTGCTGTACCTGTTCATGGGCTAAAACTGCACTCCTGAAGTTGCCCAGAAGATAGTGTGTGTTTCCCAGATTTCCAAAGGCACGCCCTTGTGCTGCTCTGTCACCCAGCTCTGTCACTATTGACAGGTTTTCCCTGTTTTGGTGGGAAGGGAGAGGAGAATAGTGACTTTTAAAAGGTTTGGGTTTTTTCTCACAGTCATTTAAATAATAGTTTTTAAAATACTTACATAAAGGAAAAAGAAGAGGTATTCTACTTTGGCCTATTTTAATGGCCTTTAAATAACCATGAATCTGAGCAGAAAATATCTCCTGTGAGACACCAAACTCCACTGCATTCTTACTGATGCCAGTGTGCTCCCCTCTAGTTACACATCCAGGTGTAACAAGGTCCTGTTGTCTCAGCCTGGTTTGAAGAGTTCTGCTGGTTTCTAACTAAGGGTTGTCAGGTACAATGCAAGTGAGGCCATGATAAAACCAGTGCACTGTCCTGTTGAAAAGACCAAACTGACAGGTGCCTCAGTTCTGCAGAGAAGCATTGCCCAGTTTAGCTCATGGTACTGCAAATCTCCCACATTCTAAGGAACTACGTGAACATATCCTCCCAGCCCCCAACATTTAAAGCTACTACTTACTCATAATACTTTGCAGCTTTTTGTAAAGCATTTTTCACATCATCTGGAAGTTCCCCTGGATCATGAGTCCCAGCATTAGCTACATTTTTCCCTTTAGAGTGATACACATTTCCCAGATTATACAGTGCTCTTGCTTCTCCAACCTGAACCAGAAGTAAAAGAAGGCATTAAAATTTCATGCTTCAAAGTCTTCTGTCACAACAGCTATTTGCACAATCCGCAGATGAGGAAAGAAGTTCCTTAACTACTTATCAATACACACTCTGCCCATTCTGAATACGTTATCACCCACACAGTCATATCCCTCAGTCCAACTGTTTTGCATACTACTTCTTTTTAATGAGTTAGATACATTCCTGAGATCAATTACCAATAAAAAGTAAATTAAAAACAAACAGAACTGCCACAAAATAGGGCAATATTTAACCTGGACCTATAATCTTCTGGGTACAAACAACTGTATTCCAACTAATAGATTCTTACTGCCTAGAAGAAATAATTGAATATTCACTATTTCCTTCTGAAAGGTGCACACTCCTTATCAGTACCACAGGGTTCAGGAATGTGTGTTAGCACTTTACATCCAGATTCTTGCACATTCTTACCTTATCATTAAGTTCTCTGGAGATATCCAGATGTCTCTGACAGCAAACAATAGCTTCCTCAAAATTCCCAAGTACCTTTAAGGTGTTGCCCAGATTCCCACTAGCTTTAGCTTCTCCCAGTAGATCTCCAATTGTCCTAAAATTGCAGAAATGAAGTACCCAGAAAAAAGTGTTTTAATTTAAACCAAGCAGATGGTATGTATGGTAGAGAATTACATGAATTTATGAAAAGAGACCACAACCATGTAAATATATATATGTGTTCAGTTAATTTTATCTGAAACACACTCAAACATTGTTCAGTCTGTGGTTACATGCATCTCATTCTGTCAGTGCTGTTTGGCCAACTGCTGGTATTCATGGTATTGATCATCTGCTTCACATTTTTTTTAATTCACATTTTTTAGGAAGAGAATAGAGAGAAAATTCTTAAAGATTATTTAGAAAGTCCAGCATTAGAAAGAGAGGTTTAACTGTTTAACTGCATTTGTGTTTTACTTGACCATCTCCTTTTAAGTAAAAATCTTCTTTTAGTTAGCAAGACACTTAACTCTAAGGTTTAAAGCTTACAGTCTCCTCTGTAGCTCAAGGTACTACTTAATTTCTAGATTTTAAATGAGACTAAGGCATGAGACTGCCACTGAACCACTCAGACTGTCATACCTGGAGGATAACACAACAAAATAAATGCCCCAAGGCCACTGCATAGGAGCAGGGTAAGGCAGGGGGAACAATAGATTTATGCCTAGATTGAGATGAAGTATATTATATACCTGTGTCTTTTACTGGATCTATACAAATCAGCAAAAGTCAGATACATAAATAGCATATGAAAGGGAGAGAGGTTTAGATTTCATTGTACTACATTATGAATTTTACACAGATAAAGAATTCTGTCTAGTAAACAAGAGAGCAGTTTAACAATACAGAGAACTAGAAACACAAAAGGGTAAAGAACGGGTGGATTTAAAGCAGCCACTTAATTATCCAGAAACCTGGTGAGGCCTCAGTCAGTTCTAGGATTATGGTGCTAGACCAAGTATTAGCTGCCAGGTTAAAGGACACTCAAGTGACCTGCCAGGCCCCCCAGCCCTCTGCCACCACCACGTTCACTCATTAGCCAGTATTAATAGCAGGGTTTGGCAGGACAATGAGCAGTCATCTGCTCCTATCTACCCGAATGGGATGCCATGGAGAACGATTACCTTGCAAGAGTTAAATCATGGTGATGGTATTCCAAGGCCTTTGCATATTCCTGCAGGTAGAAATAGGCATTGCCCAGCTGGCTGTAAATAGCACTCAGGGTTCGGAGATCTTCAGTTCCAACCTGAACAGCTGCTTCAAAGAAAGACACTCCAGCGCGGCAATCTCCCGCCTTGCACAGGCGCTCGCCTTCCAGAGCCAGCTCCAGGCAGGAAGCCTCCATCCTGCACGGTGACAAAAAAGGCCAACAGTCACTCCAGATGCCACTCTGTCCAGCAGGTGGGTCCTGAACAGGGCATTATTTTACTCAGAGGGCCTCTATGTGTTTAGGAGAGGAAATCAGCACCACGCTACAACCAATGAGTTTTGCTTTAGAGTATTACAGAAATTAAGACTGAAATGGAAATTACAACTTCGACAGGAATGAGCAAAATAACATTGGAACAAACAGCTACAATTTCTTATTTTTTCAGTCTCAGAAAGAGACCAAACACTGCTTTGTCCATAGGCACCACCTGAAGGGTTCAAAAGCAGTTTTTAGCGTCTAGATAATTTCAAAAAAGTACCTAGAAATCAAGCTATTACTGACAAATACCGATTCTGACAAATGGAAGCACTTCAGATTTTTAGGGTGATACCATAGTAACCTGCAAAATGATTCACAGGAAAAAATTAAATCAGAATATTCTGTATATCAAAGACTGACTAATTTTCCCCACATTGACTCCTATGTAATTTAATTCTCCTTGGCACTTCATTTCTTATACTAGCACTGCTATGAAGATTCCCAGTGTAAGAAAAAATATCTAGATTTAATTAATGATAAAACGTATGTCAATTCAAGTTCCTTCACTGATACACAATTATTCCAGAACTCACTGGAATTTTTTTATTATTATGAACAAGTAATTGTATAATTATACAGGTACAAAATACTGCAGTCATGAATGAATTTGTACAATAACACATTTTGAACACAAATAAAAGATGCTGAATGAAAACTACAGTTTCAAGAATCATTCACGTGCATTTTTGTCCCTTCAGTTCAGGAGTACAAAATGAAACATTTCAGTAAATGTTAACAATTTTATCCAAACATTTCCTGCTTTCCAGTTCTGAGACGTGAGGGAGGCAGGGGAGAGGAAGATAAGAAAGACAACAGCTCCAGGTCTCAATCTTGAAGCAATATGGTTCACCAGCTTTTTCAGGATACATGCATTTTAAAAAGCTTGCAAAAATGTCAGCTTTCTTTTTTTTTTAAGATTTTTTTCGAAATAAAAACCCAGTAAGAGACACTTTGCAATTGTTGAAAAAGTATGTGCTAATATTGCCAAAAAGGTGGACAATCAAATGCTGGCTTTTGCATAAATTATTTTAGTGGAAACACCAGATGACACTGGTTTTGACTTGACATAGTGAAAAAGTTTTTAACATACCTGCAATATTTACATTTCTTTATTTTCTTAAACTGGAAAAAAATGATTACACAAACTTCTACTCAAATCTGAACAGGAAGGAAATATTTTTGAAAAAGCTAATGACTTCCAAAAGAACTAGAAGAATTGGGATCACAAGTACAATACAAAACACAGAATACTACCATACCTGCTGGTCTTCGACATGCCACAGCTTAAGCACAGCGAGATGACCGACATGCTTAACTTCTGCAACCAAAAGCACTGCCTGCTTGACAGCTGCTAAAGATGCTGACAGCAAAAGATAACTCCAGCATGAAGTTCTTGCCAAGCCCAACTTCTCAGGTTGGATATCCATAACACATGCAGTATTTTTAGGTTTGGAAACTCTTCTCAGAGAAATTAAAGCATTCCTATTAGCTACAACACACCACCTGGCTCTGACATCGTGCATGTGTGGAATGTAAGACAGAAGAAGGCAGAAATGATGAAGTACAATTAAATACAAGGCAGAAATGATTACACCATCAGCAACTGAAGGTTTAAGACTTAAAACACTTCATTGGGTAATCTTAATCCTATCCAAAGAGGTTCTCTCCGGGCACCTCATGTTAACTGACATGGCCAATTAGAGTGACAGCTAGGAAATATGGTGCTTCTCAGTGCAGAGATTTGGACCATTACACAGCCACACTCTGGATTTTTAGCTTGAATGGCTAAAAGGAGCAGAACTTTCAGTAAAATGTGTGTGTGATGTAACAGTGAAAATGATGCACTGGACTCTGCTTCTATAAGTGAATTTATTCCATTTTAAAAAAAAATTAAACTGTGATGCATCAGCTGCATAATCAGGGAAGAAAAGGCAGTTAAAAAAGGCACAAAGGCAATTCCAGAGAGTGCTGCAGTATGGCAGCTCCCCTGAGAGACTGCATTCATCTAATTTCACACTACACCAAAAAATGCCGAATGCCAAGGCAGCATTATCATTTCATCAGGGAATCTGAAATACAATCATTTGACTTTGCAACCCTAGATTCAGTATAACTTAGAAAAATGTGGGATCTTTCATACAGAACACAACTGAGAAGCAAACAGCTTAGACTGATAAAAATCAACTGTTATTAAAGAATGTTTAAATTCAACCAGAATTACAGGAGGTAAATGAAAATGGGAATTAGTAAGTGTTTGAGTAAAAAAAGAATGCAAAAATTACACAACTCTAGAGAAGTTGTGTTAACAGGTTGCTAGAATCTGTGCAGCAAATTAAAGCTTCCATCTGGATCCATTCTTTCTGACCTACCATTTCGAAATCTAAATAAGCTATACCAATATAGAACAGAGGAAATTAAATATTTATTTCCACAGTTGCCTGCGCTCAATTATTAATATTTTATTCAGGTTATATAAGAGCTATGAAATCACTCAGTTATTTTAAAAGTTTCCTAGGCTTTTCCATCAAGTACCAAAATGGGGTCAGAAGAGGTTTGGTTTTGGTTTGTATTTGTTTTTTCCTCCCCACTGCTACTTAAAGGACTCTTATGCAAATTTACACTTTTTTTGTTTTGGTGAGCTTTTTTCAGGATTTACGTAGGTGTTCTCCACCTGTCACTACTAATGGTTAAACAGCACACTGGCAGACTAAACAGGGCCAGGTTATCAATGTTTTAGGAAGTCATTAAATAGTTACAAGGAGAATATGACATTACTTTCTCTGTTCCCTGGGCTGAATTGAATTATTTACTCAACACCCAGTGGCCAAACAAGAGATGCACTGAATCTGCAGAGAGAAGAGAACAAGCCCCATTCATCTGTGCACTTCTAATGCAATTCTGTTCTGCTGAACAGGATAACGTTCTCTCAGATACTCCTTGGAAATGCTCGCACAGGGCTTCATTTTGTTCTGCTGTCTATGGCAGGCTGCTGCCTGCTGGCTGGCATCTCCTGAATAATTTCTCATTTGTAAAACTACCTCATCTTTATCTGGCCCTCAAAGCTTTTACTCCTGCCTGACTCCACAGGTGGTTTTATTCTTTTCCCTCATGCTTTTTCTTCTCTGACCTTTTTCACATACTATTCTAAACCTTTAAACTTTCTAAGAATATAAACCCTAAGCACATTGCCTCCTTGTTTCTGTCTCCCTCCCTTCCTTCAGCTTTTCTCATCTTACAATAAGGACAAGAAAAGTGGTAAGAATTAAGGCAGTGGAAGAAGGCAGTAAGACTCAATGATTGCTACAATCTCTAAACAGTTTAGTTTTACTCAGTTCCATTCCCACTAAGAGGACTTTTTGCTTTTGACGGGGAACACGGCTGTCATCAATTTGCCATGAAACATGTTGGTACAAATAACACATCTAGAGACAAAACAAACCCCATGATTTCTCTTCAGTTCAGATGCACAGCATCACCAATGCCACAGAATCCTGTAATAAAGCTGCCATGCATTCCTGACTCCTGCCCTTACTCTTGGCTTCTCCATGTGAGCAGAAACCTCCACAGTGACCACTGCAAACAGCTCCACCACAGCTCCCCTGCAGCGTTGCATCCATCAAACTAATGATAGTGAGGTTAGAAACAACTCACACACAAAGAAACCACACTGTGTTCTTTTTCTCCAGTCAAGATAAAAGCAGTTACAACTTTTTGGTATATGAATTTAGCAGGCCAAAAGAAGCAAGTTCTATAAATACTCATCCTGCAGATAATTTATTCATACAAATGAAATAACATTAGCTTTTTTTTTTCAGTCACTAAACAACAAAAAAATTAAACTTCCACCAGGATAAGCATTTTTATAACTGCTAAAGTGATACTGACCAACTACTGTGAGGAGAAGGAAACACTTGCACAGTCAGAAACAGACCCATAGTAATGCCCTTCCTTAGGAGTGGGCCCCAACTTCTTTAAAATCAGTTCTAATGGAACACCAGAATGAAGGGACAGCAGTCGGAGCCAAACAAGCCTGGGATAATACATGCAAGTAAATTTTTTTAACTGATAACTCCCTCCCCAGTAACTTAGGATCTTTTATTTCCTGCACTAAATTTTAAACTCCAACAAAATAAAATATTTCCAAATTATAGCTATCAAAAGCATAATAAAATTCCAGGTCAATATACTGAATTAATCTGCAGTTTCTCAAAATATTTGGAAAGTTTTTAAATTAAAAGTATTTTTTCATCATGTTTTTTAAACGAGAATCAGATTATAGTTCTTGCAGAAAAGTTTAATAAAGTCATGAATATTGTTATTGTTGCTATTTTTAATTGGTCTCATTTAAACCTGTACTGAAATACAGCACAAAGCAGTAAGACATTGTGCCCTGACTGCGCTTGCAAATTTCTTAAAGTTTTTTTAGCTTGGCAGTTTAAACCAGTCACTTGGCCATGACACATTTTTCATCCATTTACTTGTATAACAGTACCCTGAACAGCTCCTGCTTTTATTGAAGAGTGAGCAGGGATGTGCTGCAATTGTTTGGGGAAGATGGAGATCATCAGCACCAGCATGGGGAACGTGGTAGAGGAATGCTGGGAAGTGGGTCCCTTCAGGAGACACTCAGCACAGAGTTATCATGCTTGTACACTTAGGGTCAAAGTCACAGGATAGAGATTTTAGCAAAATAAAGAGAGAAAACAGTAAATTACAGCTTATTTGCTCATTTTTCTCCTCACTGACCATGAAAAAGCTTCTCCAGCTGGCTGCACTGCTAACCTGGACACTGGACTTGTATGAAATGAAATTAAGGACTTCTATTAAATGGAAGAGAAGACCACTCCAACAGCAATCTAACATTGTCAGAAGGTTGAAAGGATTAAGTCATAGCATGTACTGTCTTACAAATAAGGTACTGCCTTATTGCTGTTAGCTAGTGAGGAAAAGGTCTCCAAAGAAAGGATGACCAGGGTAGGGGTGGGGGGGAGCACACAAGAACCACATTTTTTATTTCTTTTTAAACAATCATTTCAGTCTTCCAGTGTCCCTTCCTACTGAATGAACTGCAAGATTTACCCTTCCAAACACCATGCACTACACAATGCTCCTGTAGTTCAGCTCCACTAGAGCGAGTCTGAAATGCTAACACATTGTCCCATGTCTATAAAGGGGATTCAGAAGAAAAATGATAAAAGCTCTCAGAAGGGAAATCCCCTATCTTCTTCACTTGCAAGAACAGTATTTTTGAGTGCAAGGCACCAAGGCAGTTTCCATCTATGAAACCTCTTTATTTTAAGCAAGGAAAATACATCGTTGTTCATCAAAAGAATAATGGGCCAAGTACAGAGAACTTCAGCAGACAAAACTCAGCCATTTGCACAGCAGGCAGCCCAACAGCTAAAAGAGGGAGCAGCTATTACCCTGCAGGCATCATATTTCATATCATTCTACCCCAAATACAAAGAAATACAGACAATAATGTACTAGTCTGTTACCATGAAAGTACCAGTACTATACAATCATGTAATCATACTAATATAATCTGCTACACAGCAAAAGTGAATTTTCATCATTCAAGTTAAGAAAAATGTGGGTTTAATTTTAAATTTCAATAACACTAATAGCAGAGATATCAAGCTATTTGTTGCAACTTGTTTAGTTTCTATTATTAACAGTGCTTATTCATTTACAGCAAAATTCCCAGTCTTACCTGTATCGCACGTGAAATGAACGATCTTCACGCATGCTTATCAAAACATTATTTTCCGCCATTGAGTTACATTATCAGTAGAGAAAGAAATACTGTTCTGTAGTAGGATGAGTGCTTTATTATGGAGAACTGTTGTCAGAGCACCATTCCAGTTAGTATATTAAGAAGCTGGAGTAAAGATATCCTAAGCTCCTGTAGAAAAACTCTTCTTTATTACTGAGGTAAGGAGATCACAGCCAGACACATCTCACACCTTCAGAAATGTTCATGTTCTTTCTTTCATCTGTGGCCCTTTAAGCTCCATTCAGCTGCGGTTCTGCAAAGGGAACACAAGATGCTTGGCTTGAAGTCTCACAGTTAATAACTCATCAGCATTTGCAGCTGATGTAAAAGCATAAAACTGCTCCTACCAAGCAGGAAACGTCATTCAAGAGCTTAAAGGAAGAGCCAAAGCCTTCTAAACAGACATGGTAATTCCTGCAGGCAAGCAAGAAAGCCAAAGAGGTTTAACAAAAAAGAACCACTCTCTCCACTTGGAGACTTGGAAGAATTTACCCTTGTTAATATTTCCTGGCTTCGTGAAATTCCAGGCAAAAACCTTACAGGATGAAAACTACAGAATGAAAGGCATAATTTAGAACAGATCACAAAGTGCTTTACATATAAACACTGCTGCTGAATCCCTGATCCCCGGCTGAAGGCCCACAGCAGTTAGAACTAGAACTAGTAGGCACAATCCCATCTGGAAAACATCCATTCTGGAGATTGTCCACCTGGAATACTGTAAGCAAAGCAGCCAGCAAAGGTTTAAGCTCTATATTTGCTTTTCTCCTCCCTGCTCCCAAAAGAAAAGGGGGGAGTATAGGAGTTTGGAAAGCAAGGGGTGTTAACACTGGCTTCCTATTCAAAAATTCTGCAGCACTGCAATGTGAGCTCCAGACTCTGCTTCAAAGGGATTGCAGAAGCCAGCATATAAATACTGGACATGTTTAGGCTGGCTAGGAAAAATTAACAGAAAAGAAACCCTGTAATCAAAATTTTACCTACTTTTAAATGTATTTTTAGTAGAGACAGTGATATATTTATGTCTCAGTACTAATATTACCTTCCTTTGCAAGTAAACAGAGTTGTGTAATTCACAAATGCATATTTCCTCAAGAGACTGCAGAGGTGTCAAAGAGACTGGAAGAGAGCTCAGATTCAGAGCTGTCATCACAAGAATATGCAAACCTGTATATTTAATTGCCAATATAGCCCATGCCTTTTCCTCTCATTAGTTTTATCAAGTCCCAGCTGTGAAGATTCATGCTTCCCATCCTACTCTACCTTGCCAGCAGCCCTCAAACAGACTATCCACATTCTTCCAATTAAACAAATATTTTGCCATTCCATGCTCATCACTAGAATTATCTGGCATCAACAAGTGGGTGTGGGTGTGTTTTTGCAATTAGGGAGCGTGACACTCACAGGTTACAATAGCACAGCAACCCACACGCCAGGCAGGCTGCGTTCCAGGCACTCACTCTGCAGAAGTGTGTCCAGCCTCTGCTCAGGTAACTCATACACGCAGATAGCCCCAAGCCACCCAGTCTACAGCAACCCTCCAGCACTCCTGCTGCTCAGCAAATCCAAGGGATTTGGAAGTTCTCTTCCACAGAGGGATACACCACAAAGTAAAAAGTGTGCTCTGGCAATCTCCACTGATCACAAAATGATGACTGTGGTAATTTGTTTGTGCATTTATAGTGTAATGGTAATTAACTGAATAATTTTAAAAGCTTTCTTTAAAAATAAAAACTTTAAATTTTAAAACCCGGTTATACTTAAAAGTGCATCAGAACATCTGTGTTTATTTAAGTATCTGTTATTTTAGCAGTACATTTTACATCAGATGTTTATAGCTTCACTATATTTGAGCTACACATCTCTCCTCATCATCTGACTGATGCCACCATCTCCCAAGAGCCTCCCAAGAGCAGGAACCACCGCTCCTGCTGTTTTCCCTCCTTACTGGCCATACAGCACATTCCTCATATTGGGAGGGTGATACAGACACACCCACATTGGCCAACACATCATCATCACAGATCCAACCAAAATTGCTGGGTCTGATCTTCATACCTGGCTTCTTCACGCGTAAGTCATTAGGATGTCAATTACGCCTTCAGCCATGCCAACGTGTAATCAGTAACCAAACCTAAATCACATTAATTAGAGTGGGGAATGCAAAATGCAGGGGGTGGGAGTCAAACACTTGCACAGACAGCGTCTCTCAGGTGTAAACTGGCCTTGGGAGGACTGGAATACATCAAACTCAGCCTTGCTCTTCCAACTGCTGCACTGCAACTACTGAGAGCATCTCTGTGTAACCAAGCCTTGACCGAGCTGGTGGTCAGCATGGAATTGGCTCAGGGGACACAGGGCTCCAGCAGAAAAGCCTAGGGAATTAGGAGACCTCTGAGTTCTACACTGTCAGCATAATCAACAGTGAAACACGCTTTCTCCTAAAACTGCATTTTTAATTAAAATTTTATGTAGATTGAAAAAAATCACTTGGGGCTTACTAGAAAAAAAATCTGTTTTACATTTACTCTCTCCACACCTCAGAGCAATACAAAATCTCTATCCATGTTAAAATGCTGCTTTTCAGGAAAGCATAAATAAAAACTGAAGTTGTACATACACAACCTTATAACGCACAATTTTACTAAATACAGGAGGTCCTAGGGGTTTCTGTTATTTTGAAGTAGCAGCAAAAACCCACAGAGGAAAGACTGGGTCTTCTTCAGAAGATAAATAAATTGGTGTTACTAATTACACAGTTGTTTGATACCAAAACAGAAATGACCATCAGCCTCACCACCCCCAAATCAAATGAAGCAAGGCAGATATTCGGCAATCAAATGTGGCAGCCACTTCATAGCCCACAACAGACAGAACATGCAGTGTTATCAATTCTTTATTAGAAGAAAACGGTGAGCCATAGTTTGGGATTATCCACCCCGGCTATAAACAACTAAAGGATTTTCAATTAAACCATCAATGAAAAGGTAAATTTGCTTCAATTCAATGCTCTATCTAAAAAAAAGTACTTTAAAAAATGTACATTGTCAGAAAGTCACTTTTCATTATTTTTTTCGATTAAATCACAGATTTATATAGAAGCAACATGAATATAGATGAGGTTTGCATGATAAAAGTACATCTTAAGCTTCCCTTAACATCCCTGCACTGAATCAGTGACATATATGCTAAGACTGGAATAAGGCTCACTTCTCTGTCAAGAAAAATTACAGAAGAAACCAAGCCCCCCCCATCTTTAATTCTAATCAGTATGTTTCAGGTTTCTGACAGTGATAAAACAGTAGTTGCTATTTCTTTCCCCAAGGCTGGTATGCAAGCTAGTAAGTTCTAGTTATCACATGCTCCAGACTGGTGTTTCACCTTTTAAGGCATTTTCCATTTCAGCAATGATTTGATTACATACTATAAATTTCATCTCAATGGTAGACAATCAGTTTAATCAGTTTACAATTCTTAGTTGCACTGAGTGTCTACAATAGATCATTTCATGTAAATGTTTGCCAGAAAACCATACTTCTGCACACGTGAAAATTCATCAGCAAGCAACAGAAAGCCAATGCTGTGATTTATTTGCAATACACAGAACTGCTAATCACAATGCAGTTGGGAGAAGGTTTTCTTCTCCTTCATCACCTCCAAACAGTACATTTTAAGCAGCTTCATTTGCTCCTTTCCACAGCCCCCATCTTCTTTTTTGGAGTCTGTCAGATGATCAGAAGTATTGCTTTGCTGATGCAGTCACATGGCCGGACAGCTGACAGACCCTAACCGGTCACTTGGGGGCTGGTGGAATACCAAACAGTTCTGTTCCTTCTGCCTTTCCCTAAAGGAGATGATCCAGTCATGCCTTCCCTCCCATCTGCTACTCCTCACAAAGCTGTGGGAAAGGAGCATCTGCCAAATGAAGTCATCGCCAACAGAGACTCAAAAGCTACTAGAGGAAAGCACAGATAAAGGCAGATCTACTGCACAAATTGCATTTCCTGAGAAAAACTAGTGACAAAGACTTCTTATTTCAGGATTAAGACAAATTTCCCAATGGTGAACTAAGTTTGAATTTCCCTTCAGAAAGATGCTACAGAATGGGTAGGAGAAAAAAAAAAAAAAAAGAAAAGAAAAAATTAAAAGAAGCTTGAACTGGATCATCTAAAGACAAAAGAGAGCTTTGCACAGCCTGTGAATGAAGAACCAGACTAGACAATAATAAACATATACCAACAGTCCAATTACTGGAATACAGAGATCAGCTTGGCTTCAGACCATCAAAATACAGAAGAGCATATAAATACATATAGCACAAGGAACACTCAGAAGTAAAGCATTCTCTATTTTAGTCTTCAGTGCTGTTCAAGGATATTTTAAAAATGTACCTGAATTAGTGAATAAGCTTAAAATAAGCCACCAAAAAGCCTTAAAACTTCACATCAAGTGTAATATTGTATTTACATAGTAAACAGCATCACCATTAGCATTTCTACAGTAATACATATTCCCCTGTGAAAAAGCCTTTAAGTAAATGTGTGCCATACTGGGGAAAAGCTAATTTTTCCAAACCTTGAGCACAGTACAAGTGACTAGTCATGAGAGTGGATCATGCAATACAAGAAACAACTGTACTAAGACCACTGTGGTTATTTTTGGCAGCTTAATTTTAAACTCCTCTCTGTACCATTTTTGACTGCTGTTCAACAGATTAGCTGAGTGCACATAGAAACCACCTTCACTGATGAGGTGAATCTGAGGTTTTATGCAGGATCACGATGATGTAGAGCAATACCTGTTCTGAAATACTGCCTTTGTCTCCTGATGGATTTCTCTGTTGAGCAGAAAACCCCAGAATAAACCACAGGGATTCTTTTATAGGACTGGCTTAGCAGCATGCAAGCCACTTTGCAGCTCCCATCAGACCTTAATGGACAGAAGAGGAAAGCTGAAGTTCATACCCAGCTTCTCACTGCTCCTCCCAGGTGTGAGTGACAGAGTTCATGCTGCAGAGCCTCTACTACTGCAGAGCATGGCAAAGACCCCCTAAAGATCCTATGCCATCAGGCTCATCAGACAAGCAGCAAATAAATTAAACCACAATCTCAGGTTCTTGGTTCAGATGCTTCCTCCTCCACCCCACCTATATTTACCATGCTGACTTATAAATATGGGCCCACACAAACATAAGACACAGTGCTGAATACTGCACACAGCCCTGAAATGGCTGGAAGGAGTGGGTATTGCACTAGCTTTGGCCCAAACATGATGCTGACTTGTAATGCTATCAACCCACTGCTCCACAAGCCTGGAATTTCACTTAAAATGTTCTAATAGAAAATGGAATAAGGGGGGTCCTCTCCTTTGCCCAAACAACGTGCACAGAGTATCTTTTATTTAGCAAACCATCATTTCCTTGCTAGAAAGAGAAACAGCAAATTGTAACTGAGAGCATAAGGCCAGACAGGCATTTTGTAACCTGAACTGACAGACGCAGAGCTAACTGCCTTTTGTGAATCAAAAGAAAAGAATTACTAAAGTGAGGGAGGGAAACTTGACTCCATTATCTCTGAAATTATTCCATCTCCCTTTTTAGCCACTTAATGACTTCAGTAACAGAAGCACAAAAGGCCATAAAAGACCAGAAAAAATACCAATAATAGAAGTCAGGATACTCACGACAACTCTCCTCAAAAAATTAAAATAATTGCTAAATGAGTAGTTACACAAATACTATCACTGTCTGCCACAAAGTCCTGAGTAATCTGATTCTTTTCTTCATTCTTCTCCCTAATTTCTTTCTAGTACTGTACATAAACCCAAATCAAGAACAGGGTTTCTGTCCAATTATTTTAATTTACTTATCAATTTACTCCAATTTAGTCATAAATATGACTACAGGAAGAGAAACCTCCTAGTGACAAAGGAGCACAAGTATTCCCAGAACTGTCCCAAAGAGTCCCAAGTAGGTATGTAAAATAGTTTTATTGAAAATATTAATAACTATATGAAATAAGGAAAATACTGCATAAAATCCCAAAACTACTTTACAGGATATAAATGATACTAGTTTATGAAGCTCTATTTTTATTATGCCTCCACAACAATGATATGCATCAAGCAGTTTTGAGACAAACTCATAATGAAGTGAGGCTCTCAGCACACCCACAGCTGGAAATGAAATCATAGATTTGACAACTAGAGGAACACGGCTCCAGAGCAGAGTCCAGCATCCATTACCTAACTTCTAACGTGGCCTTGCATTATGACAGACACAGTAACAGCAGAGATATTTAATTTATCACTCTATTTGTACAAAATTTTGTTTGGGGTTTTCTTTATTTCACTGGTTGCCTAAACCAAACAGGCTCTGCTTGTGGTAGGTTCTAAACACAGGTAATAGAAGGTTCATCTCCTTCATTTCACAGGTTAACTCCTCTTGGCTGCCCCTGCACTCCCACAGCACTGTTAAAGGCAAACACAAGCCCAGGAGCCTTTCCACCTGCCCTCTGGCATTTCCTGTATGTACTTTCCACCTATTCTGTATATTAGAAGGAAGATTTTTCCTCTGCTTGTGAGTGCCTAGGTGAAGAGTGTTTAGGGCTTTAAATAATGCTGAAGGCCTGCAACATGCCAAGCCTTTCAAACTCTGTATATCCTGCTTATTCCTTTTTCCTTCCTTTTCTAAAAGAACCAGTATTTAACTGGAAAACAGCCTGCTACTGAATGTACATAATGTCCAGCGTGCAGGTTAAAGAACCCAGTGTAGCTAACACAAGTAACCACGAGCATTTTTATTATACAGACACTCCTGCAGATAGTTAATGTAAGCAATTTATTTAAATCCTGAATTAGGGGAATCCCACACTATGATAGAATAAGAAAGGAGAAGATACAGTGCCAGCAAAATATAACTAGTATCTCCATCATAAAACTAATTAAGCAACTGAAAACTAATTCTACCTACAGCAAGATTAAGATTTCAGATACAAGAACAGTGCAGAACAATATCACAGTCAAAATAGACTTTTTCCATTTATTTGATACATCAAGGTGTTAGGATTCCTTATCCTTTTTTATTTTTTTTTAATCAGAACCAGATCCAAGTTTATTTACAAATTGTCATTTACAGACTGAAAACAAATACCATGCTGCCTTCTTTCCAACATCTCCCACAACTGGGGGTGAGATTTGCATGCAAGCACTTTAAGTGCACAAATGCCACAATAGACTGCAATGACAGTTCACAATAAAGCAGTAACTTGTAATCCCTTTATTCAGAGCATAAGTTGAAATCATTCCCAATAAATCAGTAAATCAGTAACAGTTTTGTTACCAAGTTCTGAAGGTAAATTTGAACCCTGCTCCTTTGGGACAACCTCATAATGCAAGTGAACATATACGAGGCCTCTCCCAGGCAACGAGACACCCGACCACGTTCAGTTTGGGAACTGGAGCATGTTATCCAATGTGAAAGAACCCACATAGGAAGGGTTCAGCACAAAAGGCTGCCTGTTTGCACTTCAGCTGATAAAGCAAGTTGATCCCAAATCTCTCCAATAAAATATTCCAACTAGCTTAGCTCTGTCTTGGCCAATAAAATCTCTTTAAGAGATCTTGGTATGTAAAAGAAGACTAACATTGTGCAAGCATCTTACAAAGAAATGGAAGAAGCTACCTTAAGATTCTATAAATTAAACTTTAAAAATAATAATAGTCCTTAGAATCACTGGCAGTAAGACACAGCAGCAATTTAAGTGGCACAATATAGCTGCTGTTTCAAAATTCCTAGTTGACACTGTGGTGCTGATTGAGAGCCAAAGCAGACATTGAGCATAACAAATCCTTACCACCCCAGCAAGGTTTTACCTTGCAGGGAGCAGATGCAGCTCTCACAGAACTCTTACCCAACTGCAGTGATCCATGACAGGTTAATGCCAGCTGCACAGTTTGGTGCATCATCTGTGCCCCTCAATTCCCAAGTTACTAACAGCAGCCATTAACATCCTCTCTAATGAGGCTACAGCTACAACCTGCAGAACAACCTGTGCTGCAGGATGAACATTCACAACAGTGAGAAGACCACGTGTTGTTTTTCTGTACTGTTTGTTTCTTATAGACAGGTGCAGTGTATTTATAGCACATCACCTATGGAGATTTAAGGAAAACAGTATTTGTTCAGGTGCCAAGCTGTAAATTGCTTTGCATATTCATTCCAACACTTGGGATGCAGCTGCTGATCTATTCAGAATCTCTTCAATGCAGTTTCTTCCATCAGTGTGATGACTACTGGACTGCAGCCCATTTTGCCCCCACTTCCAGCTTATCCACTATGTACAGACATTATTACACTGGAAGAATTGGTCACAGTAGCACCTCCCATTCTCTAACAAAGGACCATTAGACAAGGTCCAAGTTCCAAAGTGCTGCATGCAAGGAGCAAAATTCCTATGAGTATACTAACATGACAATAGGAAGAAAAATACTGTAGCAAATAGAAATATCGAAGAAATAAAATAAATGTAGAGAGCCTTCTTTATAAATGACACATGGTTTATACTCCCTGTAACCCAGCTGAATGAAAGCTCTCCCTCCTGTTAGTAAAAGGTTTATAATACAAAAAAGTTTTATTATATGAACAAGAAGCATATTTCTCAAACATTGCCAGATTTGAGTCTCAAGAGGCAACTTGACATTAATCATCTGCTTAACACTGTATGTGTTTCAGACCTTCTCTTGCCAGTCCTTCCACTTCTGCTTTTCCTGTATTTTGCATTCCTAATATTGTGGTCTTCCACAAAATAATACCTTTTTTTTCCTTTTTGGATATTATCACTTGTATAGCTGACTTGCTATTAAATAGCTAAAGAAAAGTTTAAGATTTTTTCTAGTACCTGGATCTCTCTTTGCTTTTATTCGCAGGAACAGTGATAATAACAGGCTGATCCCTCAGAAAGTCTTAAGATGATCGCTCATTCCTCAAACAAAACCAGTTTCATTAAGACATTAACCTTAAAAGCTACTGAAACCAGGACTACAGTTACAGATCTGGGCAGGACTGACTAAGTTTCGGAAAGTGAAACTGATCACACAAAGGCTACAATAAACCTGGAGGACAAAAAGTACAAATACATTGGCTATTGAATTTAAAACGTGGAAGATGAAGAGAAAGTAAGAAGTTATAAACTCTAAAAAAATTAAAAATCCCTTTATGTGCAGTAGTTAAGACTATGGACAAATAGCATTTCTTTTTAGAAAAAAAGCTTTTCAAAACTTACTCTGACCTTTGAACCATCAATTTGTGAAGTCGTTCTGCAGCAAGAGCAGCAGCAATGCACAATCCTAAGTAGTTTTAAGATGCCTGGAAGAGTTACAAGAGCATTTAAACAACAGCATGCTAAATAAATCAACTGAGAAGACTCACAAAGGTTTCTTTTAGTCCAATGAAGCTGCCTTAGGTTTCAGGTGAGTTTTGTCCCAGCCTTATACGGAAGTAACTGGAAGTATAAAGTCCTTCCTACCGAAGAGGGATGCATAACCACAGATCAGAAAACTTGCTAACTATTAATTAAACTAGTAAGAAGGAACACTTGGACAGGCCTACAAATTAGTTTTAACACACTATAAATATATATAAGCAATTAATTTAGAAGGACTATATTATGAGGTATTTTTGCTAGCTTTTTCAGGTCGAATAGAATTATCACTTAAAGAAGAGGTATAAAGCTTCCAGACAAAATTTAAGTAGGGACTAGGATCTCTTAACTCATCTTTTTGAGATGCAAGACTCAGCACGTTTTTCCAAATTCTGAGATGGTTGCACGGCTCTCCATAGCAACCCAGGATATCTGAGCCCTGCAGTCATTGGCAAGAACCTAACATTAGGCTGAAAAAACTTCTAAAGCAGAAGAAAGGCCACGGCTTTAAGGTGGGGTAAAATTTGTGTCTTGGCAATCAGGACAATAAAGGGATAGAGAGCAGTTTCTGATATACTATGATCCTCCACTAAAAAAGTGAAAAAGTAATAGAAGGGCAGGAATTACTCTAGCAAAACCTACAGTCTGGTAGATAAACAAGCCTAGGTCTGGCAAAATCCGAGTTTAGATATGCCACAACACAATGTCCAACTCAACCTTCCGAACAAGAGTTTAGAGCTTGTTCCCTGTATGCCTCACTCCTCGCGTTATGCTTCACATCCTTTGGTTCCGGTTCTATAATCAGCCTGTTTCACTCCCGTCCTCACACTTTTATTTTATTCATCCAGCTCGTTAGCACAAATGCCCAAAGCCGCCCGATGCACAGCCCTGCTGGTCCCGGCTCCCTTCAGAGCCTGCAGGGCGATCGTGGCACACAACCCACCCTGGCGGGCACAGGCACCTCCCGTCTTTGTTCCAAAGGGCCAAAGCTCCAAGGGCGCTCGCCGGGAGCCGGCACAAGGCACCGGGCTCGCACCGCACCGCCCAGAGCGGGCCGCACCGCACCGCCGCTTCACCCGCCAGCNACCGGCTCCCATGGGAAAGCGAGGGTGCGCGCTCCCCTCTGCCGCGAGCGACTGCAGATAAGGTGAAACAATGCATCTCATGGTGCTGAGCTGCTATTTAATGCCATTTTATCTGATGCACGGGGACGAGAAATAAGCTGGGAAAAAAGTTCGTGATCTTTCTCTAGAGCTTAAGCTAAAGAAACGCTTTAGAGTGGTGAGAGGAAGGGGGGAAAAGGGTTGGGGGATTTATTTGGGCTTTTCCAGCCTGAGGGTGAACTTTAGTAGCATTCGTGGCTCTGTTACCAAGTCTTTTTGTCTTTACCATTACAGCGGGATTAATGAGCAAGGACAGAGAGCTGGCAGCAGCTGCTGTTCTCCTGCTTTTGTCATTTCCTCCAGCAGCTAATGCAGACTTACACCAGTGCAAATGGGAAAGTATCCATACCAGTGCGATTGTTCTAAAAAAGCTACAGCAGGGAGATAATTAAATATTAATTATATAGATAACTAGGTATTACTGTCATGTATATTTGAGTATAAAATAACTATTAATCATACATTCCAGATTTTGATCCATGCAATAATAAAAGCTCTGTCCACAACTGGCAAAGCAATGGCATTGATATTCTACATAAGCTGGATATGGAAACTACAAAAAAGTGCAGACTGTCAGACTGGATGAAAGCCCAAATGAATAATTCATTTTCAGATACATTAGGCTGTAGCACAGATGCAACTGAAGAGGAAGAAGATTATTTCGTTTATGATGGAGATGTAGGAATAAGTTGTAAATACAACAATAATTCAGATAATTTGAATGCCTGTAGTTGTACAAAAGATATTTCTGGTATTTTAAACTTAGCCTCTTCTGAAGATAACAAAAACATAAAAGCAGCAGCCAATCATGAAACTCCTCTACAGTCTGAAGAATTCTCCAGTCGTCACAGAGGCACCAGAGGAACAACTGGAGTTCCAATTGAAATGCCTGGAAGTGAAGCTTCCTTTAAGAAGGAATTAGCTATTGGTAGTTCCAGTAAACCAGACAGCAAAGAACATGTAAAAGAACATATAACTACCTCCAAGATGTCCAATGTCCTCCTGCGTCATTTTTCTAGGGGAGAATTACTAAGCACATGCCGCTTCATTGAATGTGAGACAATACCAGAGGTGTCCTTTACTGAAAGTATCGATGACACTGGGAGCAAACCTGAGCCTTCAGAACACAGCAAAGACCTTTTAGTGCATGAACAATGGGCAACGAGCTCTGAGGAGCATCCCTTAGAAAAGCACCAAAAAATAAAAGTCCATGATAAAAATGACAATTCATTAAATGAAAATAGACCTGTTTCAAATAAACCTATTTTTTCTTCTTGTAAGTGTAGGCACAGACAAGAATATTCACAGTTGATCAATGAGACTGGAGATACACACAACTTTCAAAACATGAAAGATGAGAGAGCCCTATTCAAGAGAGCAGTTTCACCCTGTGAGCTCAAATATGGCCAAGGGCAAGCTCACTATTGCCGTCCTGACTTCTCTGAAGCTGCTTCAGAAGTTAAAGTATCTGACAATATTACAGTTCCTTCAACTGAGAGAGCAAAACCCTTTCCTATTTTGCTAAGTAAATCAGTAATGGTGAACAACATTTTAGAAAGTAAGAATTACTTCAATTCTGCTGAAGTAGAAAATCAAGAAGAAAGGAGTATTTCAGAACTGCTGCAACAGCTACAGGTAATTACGATGCTTGAAGAAATGATTCATACTGGAAAAGAGTGCTGTATTGTTAGAAGATATTCTGTATCCCATAAAATCTAACATGATAAGCTCTATAGGCACTCTGCAAGTATCAGTGAGTACATCACTTGACTCAAAAACTGATTTCAAAAATAAAGTTCTGTGCAAATGACTTGATCCAGAACTGTCATTAACAATTATTTAAAGGCTGAATATTGTTTAATATTCCAGTATTTAACACTGGAGCATTGTTAGTGATGATAAAGCATCCTATTAAATCATTAAGAAATCTACTATAAATTGTTATTTCTAGTGTTATATTTAAATGTTTAAATTTACAAAAAATACCTCAAATATGTTCTTAAGAATAATGTTCTATTTTTATACTGTGCCCATGTAAAGACATCTTTGCCTTTTTTTATATCTAACACTCTTCAACTACAGAGACTGGTATTTATTGACAAGTCAATTCTTTCTAAAGGATTTTTTCAACATTTCCATTACTGTAGTGAATTTATTTTAAAGCTTGTTAGTAATTAGATAACCGCTGCTCAATTTCATGCCCTGACATGGAGCTCACTCGCTGAGCTTTACAGATTCTTAATTCCATTCCTAGATTTACATCTTAGGAAATTGCTTGAGACACAAGAAGTTTTAACACTTTTCCCTGTTATTTCCTGGCTGCAAATGAGATGCTGACACAGCATGCTGACGTCCAGAATCATACTGACCATCTGAGATTTAATCCTAAGGTAAATCTCTCAAAATACATTTTTTTAAGTCATTCTTCTTTACCTCTAGGACTATGACTATCCCCTAAAACTATTTTGTCACCTTCATATTGTATTTCCCATTTATACAAATCCTCTATATTTCACAATATGTATCTCTCTACATATATATACCTCTATATTTCCTCTATATATCACAACACAGAGCAGAAGTATTTTAAATATTTATACGAGACACTTTACGCCTCTGTCAACTCAGAAAACTGGCACTGTCATAACATTTCATTAATATTTTGTATTTTGAGTTAAAGTTTTTTTGCCCAAGTCCATAAGTGTTCTATACATTTTATCTATAATGAAGGTTCTCATTTTAACAGGTAATTCCTCAGCCAGACTTTGCAAATGCCAGCATTGCCATTTCCTCAGGACTCACTGGGACACCATCTGATGTCATCACATTACATGCTCCTGTCCCTGTACAACCTACACATGGTTTGCTTAAAGCAAGTAAATAAAATTACAGTAGCTACGCAAATTACTACTTAATGCAATTTGATTACACTTTTGGGTCGAAATTACAATTGATCAACCTTACCTTGTATTCCATAGGACTGCAGCCTGGAACAGCAGCACCAGCACTACCAGCAGCTGGGACAGTAGAAGCACAGTGTCTAAATCCTTCTGATTCACTGCTGCGATTAACACTAGGAGAAAAGATGTCTCAAATACTAAAGGATCAGACAGAGCAACTGACTAAGAAAGTAAGAGCTCTGTTTCAATATATACTTTGCACTGATCCTCAAATTCCATACTCACTTGGCAAATTTGTTTAAATATAATACAAGTCTCATATTTTGTCTTGAAGGTGGAAGACTTCTCTAAGCATATGATCCAGGAAACAATCTTTTCACAAGACAAATATCTGGTAAATTATTTTATGTATTTTGAGCTATGTGAAATGTACTTGAAATGGCTGTAGGATTTTCTAGCAAGATTATTGATGTTTACCTCAAATGGGTGTTTACTCTTCTCAACTCAGACTGAAGGCATGAGATTAGGAAGCAAAAATGTAGGTATTTAGTAGGTAGACAAATTCTTAAAGCTTTTAAGGATTCTGACTTTAAACTATTAATGAAAGGCCTGAAATTGCCATGTAAATTGAGAATTTTGACATGTAGAGCATCAGTTCAGAAATAATTTTTATTTTACTTGGACATAGTAGAGCAGCACAGAGTGTTAGCTGAATATACAATATGCAGTCCTGTTTCAATTCAGAGAACTACCAAAATTCTTACCAACAGCACTGCAAATGACATCTGGCTTACACAGCAAGACGTAGCGATAGCTACTTATGCTGAGTTATCCTAACATTTTGTATTGGATTATTTCTTATTGATGAAGGCATTAAATCAACTGAAAAGATACCTTGATGCCTTGGAAAGAAATTATTTAAAAGCTAGAGAAGAACACCACAACTTACAGCTGCAGAACTACAAGGACAAGCCTATCAACCTTGGAGAGTTTGATCCTGAGAGGTTAGCAGAGGAGTGCTAAGTAGAACATCAGTATATTTTCTTTGACTGTCTTACAGCTTTTACTTAATTTATCCATTAGTTTTCTTGAAGTGAAAATATTATCTTAATGTGGTAACCTAAAAGTTGTTTGGCCAAAATTCACCTTGAGCTCTATATATCCTACTTGTAATGTCTATTTGATTATTTCAAATATTTAAATGTACTCTGTCAACTCTATACATTTTATTTTTTCCTATGGGAAATGTACTGTGATGTCCACTATGGTTATCATGGTAAGAAATAAAAGATCAATTAGAGTTTTAAGTAACTGTGGGTTGTGATTGGATTTAGAAGGGTGGAAGGAGGAATATTCAGACTTGGCATGCTGCTTGAAGACATTCAAGAACAAATTGATGGCAGCAAGGGCAGCCTGTCATCGGTACTGACTTCCTATGAATCTGCCCAGTCTTTCTGTGAGGTAACTGACTTTTATTAAAGACTACAATTATTCTGTTTTATTGATGCAACTCTTGAGAAC
The DNA here is from genome assembly GCA_013397375.1 of Toxostoma redivivum. NCBI lineage: Eukaryota > Metazoa > Chordata > Aves > Passeriformes > Mimidae > Toxostoma > Toxostoma redivivum. The sequence goes on from VXBI01007476.1 coordinate 2,325,532, forward strand.
CTAAGTGCAGTTGTGTGATTTATGTTCTCCTCTAGTGAGAGCATGATGCTTTTAGGTAGCATGTTACTTCAAAAGAAAGTATTTTTAATGAAATACTAACTTCCTAATATGTAATAAACTGTAACAGAAACATAAGTTTAAAAACACAACTATACTGAACGTTCCTAGTTCCAGTTTCAAAAGCATTTATTTCATAGTGAGAAAATATGAGTAGATAATTTAACTTCTGCAAAGTTTTTTAGGGAATTAATCACTATCATTTCATGGGAGGAAAAATTACTTTGACCAAGATTACTTTGTCCAAGATCTTAAGCTGCAGAATTACAAGAAGACCCAGCAGTATTATACTATCAAATCCTTTAATAACAAATGTTTTAGGTAACTTGGGCTTCAGAGAAAAAGGCTAAGAGAACTGAAGAGATGCTGTTTGGTGGGAGTCATTCCTTGCAATGCAAGGCCCAGGTACACCTGTGTCTATGCTTTCTTAATTTGTACAGAGCTCGGCAGTTTCAAGCACTGCTGATCTTTCACAAAGAAGAGGTACTAAAACTCCACTTCTCAAGAACTATGAGGGAGAAAGAAGTCAGATGACTGATGTACTCCCACCAACAAATCAACTTTCTTTAGAAGGCAGAAAGTGCACTCTTTGTCTTCACACGTAAGTGAAAACTTGGAAACAGCTGTTCAAATTTTTATAAAAACATAGATAAAATTAACTGCTGAATATGAAAATTTGGATGACTGAAATCTCTGAAAAGTAACATGAATATTTCCAGAATAAAAATTCTACAGAATTCTACAACTACATATCCAAGAATTCCTCTTTGCCTGGTCTTCCTACCTTTCTCAGTATGAAAGTATTTCCTGAAGCCAAAACACCACCACCACTTTCATCTAGGAGTTAAATCGTACTTCTGTATAAAATTCACGACAGCCACACAAATTCAGGATGTGAATAACTAGTCAAGAGTACAGTGCCAGTAAAAAATAATTTGGTAATATTTGTGTGGTATATTTAATTAAGAAAAGGGAGGGATGCAGATACATAATTAACGATCAAAACCTTGTGAAAACTTTCAATACCATCTCCATCCTTCTGGGAAGCATTTTATAAGTATTAAACATCTCAGTGAGATTAGAATAATAAAATAAATGGTCTCCCCTTAACCAATCTAAGGATTAAAAAAGAGATCTGAACTAAGTTCCAGTAGAGAAGCAGAGCTTCTGGGAAAAGAATGCTTGCAGCAGAGAACACAGTCATATTAACCTAATTCTCTCAGATTATTTTACAGGGTAGGTGTTAATAGTTGTCTAATAAAACTCACCTAGCTTCCACTTTTTTCTCTGCATTAAAAGAATATTAGTTCAATCTTCTGATCATTATGCTCATGAACGGGCAAAAAATTTTCCAGATAAATTTGGAGATCCTGTATACCCGAAGTTAAAAATACACATCAAATAACTCAAACAAGGAACCTTGTTCTTGTTCCCTCAGAAGGTACATTTCAAATATTTCTCTAATTATCTAAAGGCCTAAAAAAAGCTCAAAGTTAGAAAGAAACCAAATCGTATTTAATGTATGTTGTATCAAAACACTATCAGTGGTAACAGATGGATGTATCTAAGATTTCATACTACTTCACTATTCCAATACAGGATTATCAAGATCTCTACTTTTAAGCATTTTTAACAGCTGTGGGAAGTCAGGGTGCTTTTGTCAGAATGTGTCCTTTAACTAAAGAGTTCATTATTTTTCAACTGGTTAGCTACTAATTTAAACTTCTGCTTACGACCTTTTCAGATAACTGATGAAGTTCTTCCTGTGAATATATCTCATTTCTTCTCAATTAAGAAGTAATCATTAGCATAAGGTGTTTATAAGTCTCATCATAGAAATATTAAGATAAAATTAAAATATTCTGTTTCCATGCTTAAAGAAATACAAACATCCAGGAAGGAAAAACTGGAACATCTCCACTCTTCGTGCAGAGAAAACCAACTGATTTATCAGATACCAACCTGAGTAAGTCATGAGGGCATACAAAGGTCAGGAACTGTGCTTATACCTGCTAGGGAATCCTGTGAAGAAATACATTCCTTTTATGTCTCAACATGAAAATTGCAGATGTTACTGCTTAGAGCACAAAACACTAAGAATAAAAAGGGAACTAAAAAGAACACCAGGTCAAATTCACTGTGGAACTCTCAGTGACAGACCAAGAGGCAACAGACAGGTTGCAATACAATTTTCAGTTAGGTATGAATGAAAGATGTTTAATTTGGTAAAACATTGAAACAGTTTGGTCTAGGGAAGCTGTGGCATCTCCATTCTCAGAGATATTCAGAACTCACCTAGAGAGGTTCTAAGCAACTTCATTTTAGTTGGGCCTGCTTTGAGAGGAGACAGAATCAGATGACCTCCAATCTGAATAACTCTATAAATCTTATTCAGCTTTCCAGATAACTTTCCAAATATTGCCACTGCTAACATTTTCAAGAGCACGACAGTGATGTGCACACAATGCTTTGGCTTTGCTTTTTCTTCTGATGTGCATTTATTTCACGTTCTAAAGATGATTCCAAGCTTGACAAGTGAGACCCTTTGTATCATTACTTCCACTTTCAGTTTTTGGATTCAACTTCGATATTCTGCTTTAAAACAATTTTACCTTTTTACTGCAGAATATTCTGAAGCTTTTAGTAACCAGCAACTAAAGGAGAATACTATGAGCTATCCTACATTCAGTTTTAAGTCTGAATATACAGGTTTTCTTACCTTTTGTCTATCAGTTGTCCTTGACCTTTTTGTGATACCCTTTTAATTTAATATAATATACTGGATTATTGTTTGTACTGGTTGGTGCAATAGTTAAAGCAGTGCCATACTAGAGCTGCTCAAGTTGTCATCCCATTCCTATTACCCTGCACTGTTTCTATAACAATACAGGCAGGGAGCTGGAGAACTTCATTTAAAAAAAAAACAACAATTCTTGGTCTCAAAATAAGCACCACCAGAAAAATACATTCAAAGTTTGCAGACAGAGCTGAAAGCTAATCTTGAATTCAATCAATCCCCACTCTCCTGGGGGTGAAAAGTTCTTCCTCAAATTACAGTAGCATTAATGGCAAGCAAAAGGCTCTGAAATTATAGTGCTGAAAGCCAAATAATTACCTGAGTACATCAGTCAAAGCTTCTCATATTTCAGACCCTTTTAACTTATTTTTTTGAATTTTAGGCAGCAATTCAGAAGACTTCTCAGCCTGTTATTCTTCTAATGATTCACAAAGCAAGGACCTTGTCAACTGTGACACTCTAAGTTACAAATCATTAAATATGAGATTATGTGGAGAGAGAAAAGGTACAGTGATTGCAAAAATATCAACATCTACAAGGAAACATTGCTTATGGTTTTGTTTTTCTAAACCACACATCTCTGTTTCCAGGACTTAGATGCAGATGCCCCAGGGGAAGCAGAAATCAAGTAAAACTCAGGAATTACAAAGAGTCTGTTCAGTCTTGTCCCCTGTGTAGAAAAAGCAGCTCTGGTTCATCCTGTAAGTATGATGTGTAATTACCAAACACAGACTAGCTTTTAAGGGGCAGAAAGCCACACCGTACATACCAGGCCACATTTAATTTAGTATAAGAAATCATTAGCACTGTAAATCCAACTTTTACATGCCTGGTCAAGTTTAATCTCCATGCACAACAGATTTAACTTTCCCTAGTTCTTTATGAGAGGAATCACTTTCATATTTCATGTATGGCAGGAATATCTCATTTGGCAGAGCAACATGAAAGGATATGAAAATGAGGCATTACTTTGCTGATTTTTATAGTGCCAGTCATTACCTAACACAGTATGAACAAAAGAAAATTCCAGCTCTACCCTCATATTATGTGACATGAAGCAAAGTCAAGGAGAGCCAAATTTAAAAAAATTAAATGTTGATCATTTGAACATGTACCCTTTAAAGTCACTTAGACTCTCTAGCATAAGAAAAAATTGCTTAAAATATAAAATTTCATCTAGAAGAAAGTATAAATTAGCTATTTCTCCCTAGCAATCCTGTGAAATTACAAATCAAAGTAGTATTCATGTAATTATTAGGATTATGACACTGATTATTTTACATTCCCCACTGCAGTCTTTCACTGTATGAAACTGAATATAAATCTGCATTCCATTTGCCAACTAAATTCAAGAGCTAACAAAAAAAGGTTAATCTATCCTCATTTACAAAAAAAATCAAACTTATTCAAGTTTTATTCAGCAGTAATAGTTACTTGATCTTTAATTTATGCTAAAAAGAAAACAAATGTTAAAATACACAGAAAATAATGGGGTTTTTTTGTTTTAAACATGGCCTCAACAACTCCAGCTTATTCACAGAAGAGAATGTCCACTCAAAAAGCTCAAAAAACTGAACAGCCAGGTGAAGTTGTAACCAGACTTCCTGAAAGGTAAGCTGTAGCAATAAATACATAGTACAACATAAAACCCCATTGTTGAAGATTCAGCATGGAAAAAAACCACCAGGTATCATAAGCAGAAAGAATGTTTTATCCTTCACAGTGCATGTTGTATATTAGAATTTCACTCTTTAGTGAAATTAAATATTTACTCTTAAGAATATATGTAAACAATTCTTAGATTAGTTCTTCACTCCTAATTTAATGAAGAGTAAAAATGTAACTTCTTTAGCTGACACATTTAGTAATGAAAAAAATTTCCTGTAAGAGGATGTTCCCATTCAAAGATTCAAAAGCAGGCCCGTGTTAGGATACAGCTCTGTTTGCTGCTATTTATCTGTAAGTAACAATCCTACTTTTGATTGCTGTTAACATTAAATTACACTGTAAGACAGAAATAAAATGGATTCCTAACAGTAGCCCAGACTAGGCTGAAATGGAAACAAGTTTTGTCACAGATTTTTGACAGCTTTACTCAATAGCAGTAATTGCCTGGAAGTACAGCAGCTGCACTTTAGAATCAATGGCATAGAACACTGTGAGAGAAAGTTACAGCAGCAGCAGAGTGCTGCTATTATGAGAAATTTCTGTACTCTGCATCCTAGAACATTTTCTGTCTTATTGCAATGCAGATAGAACACAAATAATGATGGACTGTGCTTTACCATTCAATGGAAAATTCTACTCACTGTAAAATTAACTTTCAGCTGAGTGCTATCAAAGTGTAAGTATGTGACTCATAGTTTAAAGTTCTTTTTCTTACTTAAAATTGTGTTTTATTCTATGTATCTTATCTTTAGGAAATCCTTTGAGGCTGCCAAAACCTGCTGTTCAAGCACATATGATAAAATAATCCATTCACATCAATACACACCCAGCAAGAAATCTGCCCAAAGAAAATCTGCACTAAACATCAGAGACAGAAATACCAATGATTCCTGTGCAAACGTAAGACTTTGGAGTGAAAATTAAAAACCACACAACTTTCTTGAAAGGATTACCTCCCTATATCATGGCAAGTGTAGAACATCCCATTCTTAGCAAGCTGGTTACTACAACCTAACAAGTGTAGTCCATTTGAGTGTAAGACAAAAGGGAGTTAAAACCCCAAACATTTTGGCTTATATGTTAGTATATTTCTTCATACAGGTATGTACAGGGTTATTGTGCAACTTAGTCTCTATATAAATGGTGAAACAGACCAAAAAAAGCACTGGATCTTCTATCTAGAGTTGAAACAAAGCCTAACTAGACAAACCACTATCAAAACCTCAATAAAGCCTTTTCAGTACCAAAAATATGCACCACACTGGAGCTGATACCTTAGAAAGGTGTAAATGTCCCTCAGTTCAAATGAATACAGTCAAAGAGAGAAATAATTAACAGATACTTCCAACTTGAATCCTAGAGCAGTCTACCACGACTCAATTTTTACTTCTCACCATGTATTCAGAGTGAAAATCATGGACAAAACCTTAAACATCACCATTTTCCAGTACCTATGTATACATTTGCCTTCACTATTAATAAGGGTACCTTTTATTATTTCCAACAGATTTTAAATTCTACTCTGGATCATGCCATAGAGACAGCAAACAGTTTGAAGAAAGCTACAGAGCGAATGGTACGAGCAGTTTCAGAAGATCTAGCTAAAGTTAAAAGAAAAGAGTTTTAATTACCTAGTTTTCAAATGCTATATTGTTCTGCTGGTTCATACTGAAATGTTAGTATCTCTGCAAAAATAAAATGATAAACACAAACATGAAAAAGTCAGCTAGCTAACTTTGTCAGCTGGTCTTGACCTACTTATACTAAACTAAATTAGAGCATACAGGTATTCCATGTTTACACTCAGAGCTGTAAAACAAATTATTAATTCTACTGAAAGTCTTTAGTAGGTTGGCTCATCCCCGTTACTGTGTACAGATACCTTCCCTAAGTATTCACTTAAGACAGCTTAATAAGAATTGGCTTAAACAGGCAAAATTAACTTTCTGACTTGGATTTCCCCCCACTCCCAACAGTGAGAATAAACTTCAGTCGTTATTATATATAATTTCTTCCCACACTTCAACAGCAGCTGCTTAATCACACCAAGAGAAAACAGCCTCTGCACCTGAGACATCTAGGAGCAAACTCATGGTAACATACCAAGTCATAGTCAACATTTGGAATTGTTTTGGTTTTAGAGTGCCCTACATTGGGAGTTGTTTTTAAGAAGCATCCTTGTATGTTGCAATGACTGAATGACACCATTTGTTGTCTATGTACTTGTAACAATTAAATTGGTTCCTTCAATGTGATGTCCTTAATTTGTCAGATATGTCTGGCTTTGACATTTTAGCTGATGGCAGGTAGGTTGGAAAATTTTAAAATACTGTAGAAATTCCGTGAGCCAAGAAAAGTCATCAATTCTTTTCCTTCTAACATCCATTTAACTGCTGTGATTAAAGCAGTTTAATGCTACCTTGTTTTATTAGGGATGCTACTCACTGAAGCCAAAGTACATAAGGACTGATGAAAACCAAATTAGAAATGCCAATATATTTCTTAAAAAGGACAGTCATTTTCAGGCAAACCTGAGCAATTTCATCAGTGGTGGATATAGAAATAAACCAGACTGTTCATACAAGCAGTGATTGCTAAACTCACTGCCATGTGCTACTTACTCACTAGCCTGAGTCAATGGCTTTTTCAGGGCTTCTTCCACCCTTCACCTCTTGCTGTATATCCTTATAACTTCATTTGCCTCCACTTATTATCCCAGGTTTTGCTTTATTTAATTTAATGTCTGGAATGTCCCCATTATTTGCAAATGAACTTAATAAATTAAGGACTTGCTGCAGCTTCCTAGATGCAATAAAAAAAAAAAAATCATCTCTTTCACAGAAATCTCTCCACATCACAAGAACAGCTTGTTCTAAACCTTTTGTTTATCCTGGATCCCTGCACCTGCTGTCGTGTGCCTGACAGCAACAGCCTAAGAAAGATCAGATTGAATAGGACAGTCACATAGTGACATTTCCTCAATCCTTCCAAATCAGCAGTAACATTTATACTTACTAGCCCTATAATACTTATGTTGAGGGATTTTCCCCCATGTAACAATTTAGAGCATGTCATTACTGCAGGACATCTCAGATACTAAAGGTCCTTTTGTTCTGATTTGACATCTGCAGGTTTCATGTGTTACTTCACACGCTGAATAGGAAGATAACCCTTCAGTCTGAACACTAACAAGATTTTTGAGGCTTCCATCACACACTCCACAATCATCTTTTTCCCCTTGATCAAGGAACCTAGTCTAGCCATTCCTGACATGAAGATGGTTCCATACCTTTGATTTTCCTTAGTAATTTCTGAATCTTGTCCAGATTTCCAGATTCAACTTTAAAAATAAATTTCTGGGCCCACATGTAGCATTAGGTAAGTATTTTAACATGCATAACATGAAAATACAAAGTTTCAAAATCTGAAACACTAAGATTTGTTTATCCTGACAGAACTCTTTCACATTCCTGATAATATGATTCTTGATCTAGAAAAAAATGTAGCAGAGAAGATCTAAATATGTTTAATATAACTTTCACTGACCCTCTTCATAAGCTGTTTTGAGCTACATATTGATGCCAGACTTCCTAACATAAAGCATCTTTATTATTCCACGTTTACAGTAACATTTGGCTTTGCTTTGCCTGATGGAAAAAGTGGATAAGAGAAACAAAAAAACCAGACTAAGACTTTTGAGTTAGCAACTATCAGGCTGAGCTGGTGATAGCACTTAGGCCTGAAGCAGAGACATGGAAAAAGACAACTCCTAAATATACAGAATTAATCCAGAATTGTGAGCTGGTATTTCTTCAACGCTAAGCAATTAAAAAAATTATCAACACAATGGATTTTATATATTAATGAAATCAGTTATTTCAGTCCTTAATTGTAACACTGATATCAGCTATTTTCTTCTGTACTTAACTACTTTCCAGCTTTAGGAATAGGAAAAAAAATTGCACCTACATATAGCTGTTACAACAAACTTGGGTTCTTCTTGCCAAAGATGTAATAAATATATATAATTTTAGTGTAATTTTTCAGTACCAATTTCAAAAGTGTGCATCTTTGGTAAGAAAACATGGTACACAGCATTTCTTACGTAGGTACTTTCACTCTGGATTTTTACTGTGATAAAGTTGTAAACTAGAATTCACAAAAAAACCCACATTTTTTAAGGTTGTGATGTACATGGAATTTGATTAACTGGTTGATTTCAGAGTGTTATTTTGTAGTTCTATTGAAAAATAAGTCAGTGTAGATTCAATTTCAAACTCTTTTAGGTACATTTGAAAGCTACAGCCACTTATTCTCATCATGCCCCATGTCCTGCAACATTTAAGAAACATTATGTCATGTTCTTCCCTTTCAGTCCTCTCTGATGTAGGGGGAGAACTTGACCTTTTTCCACCTTGTAATTAACTCTGAATGAACTAATCTAAAAAATTGTTCTCTTAAAGTACTGGTTAAGCTGAGAACAAAAATAAAGGGCAAAAAACCAAAATCACAAAACAAAAAATAAATACTCATCCATTGGAAAAAATGTAAACAAAAGGCCATAAGTAATCTATTCTTTTTCATTATAGCATTTCTTTTGGATTCTACATACAACAAATTAACATTTCAAGACACATAAATACAACATCCCTTTAAAATTCAGTATTATAATTAAGTTATATTTGAAGAGAAATCTAAACATTACCAGTACTACTGAACTCATACAATTTTATTTTTATTCCCTTGAATCAAATTTAAGTATTTGTTTCTTAGTATGTAACAAAATTTTTAAAAAGTAAATTCTTTTGAGTACATCAGGTTTTGTCATTTTGTTTGCTTCGTGCTTTTCTTTTCCAAATTACCAAGCCCTTTGAAAGGCTGAGCTGCTTCCCTTTTTGTCCTCTCCTTTCCCCCTTGCCTCCACTTCCTCAAAGAAATATGCTTAGTTTTGGAATTTCTGTATCACAGGCAATTCAACTTCTGAAACAGACAGACTATGTAGACAATCATAAAGAATTTGCTAAGAAATTAACTTTTAAAAAAAGCTTCAGTAATAATCTCTGTATATACTTAAATATAAAGTGTACTTCAGTGCACAGTTGACAGCATTTCTCCAAAGTTATTTACTGTGATTAGAGCTGCTCAGTAATTCTGTGATTAATTATCTACCTTACTCAGAACTATCTAAAAAGCCTTTAGATTTTTCACAATTACACAAACTTAACGAATTTTCAGCGAGGTATTTTTACAGAAAATATTACACTTTAAGACAGTGAACTTGTATGAAACATTTTTACCATAAACCCATATTTACAAGTTTTCTCTTGAAGTCCTTACCCAAGTGCCTAAGCCCTTTTTAATTCAGTCACTTTTAGAAAGAAATTCTATTACAGAAGGCTTTCACAGTTCTCAAAGACAATTCCAGTTTATATATCATTACAATAACTTTCAATATAATTAGTTAGGAACAAACACGCTGTTTTGAAAAAGCACTTGCAGTGTAATACTAAACAGAATGTAAGAAACACACATGTTAATCTCTTCATCTCTCCACCTTTTACTCCCCCAAATGCAGCAAATTTAAATTATAACATGATCTCCCATTAGGAACCATGTAGTATTGAAGTGCAGTATTTGTAAAAGTCAGTTCCATTAGAATACGTACATACTGTGTGTGTTTTTAATGCATCATAAACATCACCCAATCTATTCATCCTTAATGCAGACCATATCCTTGGGTTTGCTAAGGCTCTTCACTTCTTCCAGCAGTCTTCTAGGTGTCAAAATATGAGTAGAACCTGACAAAAGAACATAAGTATGAAATATATCAGTCAAATTCTGACTTTCAGACATTCCCTCTTTAAAACATCAGTTGCATGCCAGTGTTTTTTACTGCACCTGGAAGACTGACAAGTGCAACATTTCAAAGTGTTTTCACCATGTAAGTGTCACCACTAAGTGGGCAACATCCCTCTTCTCACACTCAGACATCCAGATCAGGACTCGTACTTCTGCCCTGTTTGAAAGACAAGACTGAGCCTGGGCAATTGTCCCAGCCTACAAGAAACCTGCCATTCTGTGAAAGGATGAGTTAATGAGAGGCTTTACCCTAGAAGCAAGAAACTATCTGGATTCAAGATTATCACATACATATGTGTTCCACAGATATACCAGTTACAGAAAATTGGCTTTTACTGACTAACATTTCCTTGAAATAATAAAATTCAAGTCTTGAACAGCAAAGAAAATCCTTATGACTCTTCAGTGCACAAGTACCTCTCCTATTCTCACAGAGAGTGATTATGATTTTGCCATGAAGGGTCAACCCTGCAGTTCTGAAGGCAACAAGTAGTGTCACTCTGAATGGGCTAACATTCCCGGGGTTCTGAATCAGGAACACAGCCAAATGTTAATCTTTCACTAATCCATGTGGAAATTTGGCAACTATCATATTCCCTCAGAAATCAGGATTAAAAACAAAACTACAAGAATCATCTCTAAACAAAAGGGAAGATGGTGCTGTGGTGAGTGCCAGATACTCCAGTGAAAGAGTCACCAACACTAAACATGGTAATGCAAACAAGTCTCAGGTGAAGAAATAATCTGGTTAAACTACATTCCTGTTGTCCTGGTCTTTCCATTACTACTAAGCACTAGAACCAGCATTAAACATACCTCAACCACCACCAGTGAAACTAGCAAAGAAAAAATACACCAAAACAAAACCAAACACACCTACAATACCCCTGAATATTTTGAGGTAACAGACTCTAGATCTCAGAATCAAGGCTGGCATTTTTTTAGGGAAGAACGTTTATTTGAGTAAATACTCATATTTTTATTTGAGTACAAAATTTATTTGAGTAAAATAATGGTAGATGGTAGAGATTCAATCTGAATCTCAAGACTAAATTTAAATGCTGGATGTAGACTTCTAAAGCAATTGAGAATGCTTTAGATGACCCTGCATGCAGCCATCAGCTGGCCCTACAGATGGACATAGTTCTGTGGTAAGGTTCTGTATCTAGGAGCTCTGTTCCTATATACTATATATATTTACATGTTTTAGCACCTAATTATTTCCTGTAATGCTATTTAAAATTCATTTGAAACCTAGCAGCTGATGGAACAAGCACTTACTACCTCTAAAGTGCTGAGAGATTACTACATCAGCTGCCAATCACCAAATTTTAAGCAGGGGAGTTTTCAGGACCCAAGCTGTTAATCATTGCATGGCTTATGCAAAGCCTCTCAAGTAGCCACAACAGAAACTAGAAAATGTTGCAAAGTCATCTGAGCTACACTGAAAAAGTGGTTTGGGGATTGTTTAGTTATTTGGGTGGAATTTTGATTAGGATTGTTGGGGTTTTTTAATACTTATCTTCATTCCAAAGTGAGCAATTTTGCACTAATCTGTCACCTTTCCTACTTCCAAAAGCCATGACAGTAGCAAGTGCCACTGAAGGTAAAGAACAGGCAGATGCAGAAGTTTGTGAGGAAACTGTAATGCAAAGAAATAGAGGTCTCTTGAAATCCTGTTTCCTATGCACGCTGACATAATTTTTCTGTAGAGCATAACTGTTTTGTCCTTCATGTCATGTGGCAAAAAAATCCCTCCGAACATCAAGCAGTTGAGACAACCTGAAAAAATGCTTTTAAGTGCATAGTTTTAAGAAATACACTGGCTATAGTCTTAGTGAACCAACAGAGGGAATCTAAGAAAAATGATTGTTACATTTTCCAGAACCACACGTAGCACAGCACACCCCCCACCCTTTCCCATGGCCAGCTTACCAATAACAACTTCACAGGACTTGTAGGCCTCGGAAACCTCGTAGGCGCTGCGCATCTCCGAGTACGTGACTCCCCCGATGACAAACACGATCAGCCTCGCGCCGCTCCTCCGCTCCTCTCTGCAACTCGCTCTAGGCTTCTGCCGTGCACTGCACAACGTTTCACAGGGGGACATTTATACAGCCTGCCTGATTAATTTTGGGTTAAAATTATACAGCCAACAAGCAGTATTCTGTCATGCAGTTCATGGCTTGATTATCATTTCAGCAAAAGTATTTAGATAAATTGATAACTTGTTTTTATTAAATTTTTTAAATTATCACATTACTCAAACTGTTTAGGTATCACCAAGGGGAAAATAAATACAAAACAAAAACCTTGTTGCACACACAGCTAACATGCCAAAGACTCCTGCCAAGCAGCTTAACTCTGCATGCTCCCAATTCCAGTGGCATTTCTCATAAGAGGTTCATTTGAAAAATCTGGAGTCTTAAGTTTTTCAATTTCTGAATGTGAACAGAATCTCTAAAGAAAGTATTTGTCTGTTAACAAATCAGATTCAGATACCTAAGAAAAACAAAAGCAGCCTGAAGCTCTTAGAAGTCTAGTACACATGTAGTAATTGCAGACTCAGGTTAAGTCATCTGCAGTCCTGATCTCTGAACTAGTGCCTTCAAGATTCCCACATTTCACCAGCCTGTAAGACAGAGATCAAGTTCCAGTGTACAGGGACTTGCTCTAGTATTCCTTTGCACTGACCATCCTAGTGCACACCCAGGAACAGAAGGATACACCACCAACATTTTAATTTGAACTGGAAGTAGAAAACCTATTTTCCTAAGGCTGTGTGTCTCTATTTTTTGGTTTTTTATTTAGTAAGGTACAAATTCCAATTCAAGTGTGTATTCCACATTTAGGAGACGTTGAATGTTTCCCTCCCTGAATTTCAGCATTTGATTAGTGCAGTGAGCATTCCTGAGAGAGGAACACTTAGTGAGCATTCCTGCGGTAGAAACACTCCTGGGAGTCTTTATTCATTTGTCTCACCATTTAAATAAAACTATAAAAAGTGATAAAGCTCTCAAATTGGAAGGTTTTGGTCATGAGGTTCAAGAGCTAGTGGAATTAAAAAGAGAAAGAAGGAACAGTACAGGTGAGCTAAAAAAAAAATTCCAAAAATCACCTCTCAGTGACAATCATTAAATATGCAAGTACACATTTCATATTCATTAGCAGCAAATCAATTTCAAGATCTCCAACTGTCATGGACTTGTCTAAACCACTCCCTGGCAATAGGGGTCAAGTGCCTAACAGGCCCATATTTCCTAATGAGAGAGCCTACAGAAGATTAAATTAATTTCCTGAAGTCATTAACCCAAATGTCACCACTACTAACATAGCAGAGATAACTTCCAGAAGTAAAACATTCTTTTTACCTAAGTCACAGTACTGAACGTTCATTCCTGACACTACTTCACACTAATAAGCTCAATGGTTTAAACTTCTCATTCTGGAAATATGAAATATTATTTCTAACCTTGAAGCAAAAGGGAGATACTACAAATAAAAAAACTATACATTACTAAGAATTATTAAAGTAACAACCAAGTTGAGTATGAAATAAAGTTTTAGATTAAATAAAGATTTAGGCTAGGCACATTAACATTACCTTACATGTGTTAGTTCACTGTTCAGTAAGCACACTTCTGTAAGGCTTTAGAATGTAAACGACAAAGGTACTGAGATCTGGGTAAATTATGTTCCAGGAAATTAAATCATTTACCTTACTGCTCCTGAACCATTCCAGGTGGGAGGACACCGGGAACAATAAGGCCAGTCTTTTGAATCTAATTTGTTTTCTATAGCATCCTGAAGTGCAAAATAAAGACACACTTTAAAACGCCATACAAACCTTAACTGCACCAAGTTTCAGCTTTCAGAAAGGATGTCTAACTGGAATTTCATGCCAGCACATGCAGTCCAACACATGCAGTCCAACAAATAATTGCAAGCAGCATCTCATGAATAATGCTCCTATGTAACAAAATGCTAGACCACATCATGCTAAAATGTATTTTAAGTGTTTTGTGTATCACAAGGAATTTTAAGTACACATGCTTTTTTTATAACATTATTACTGATTTAACTGTTCAGATTTCTCTAGCAGCTTTTCATCTGTAATAACCCTAATGTATTTAATTTCTATATGGCAATGTATGAGAGAAGTCAGTCCCCTGAAAACATAAACGAACATGTGAAAGCCACCAAGAATCTATGAATGAGAGTACTGGGTCAGACTAACAGTCCAGTAAACTCAATATCCTGCGTGACATCAGTCACTGACTGATAATTAGGAAGAGGTTTAAGAACAATGAAACTACACTTCTGACAAGTAACACCTTCCAGGCTCTACCACACTACAGTTTAGATTGGAATTAGAGATTAAAGACCCACTGGAGTTAAAACCAAGATACAGATCTTTAAATTATACCAAACACTGCCAATCCCAGGACAAGCTGTTCTAAAAGACTTCTTGCTTTCACTTTCATCTGCTTCATCTTTAAAATTACCTCTAATAAGGAGTATTACTAGCAGCAGTCTAATGTTCTGTATTAGAGACAGACTAGAAGTGATCACTTTGCCCACTAGATGTATTTAAAAAAATTAATTCAAAATACTATGGAATCCAAAACATTGGCTGTAACAGCTCACTCAAGTAAATATCTGCACTGCACCCATTAATTAATTACTTTGTGAAATTTACCTCCATAACATCTTTGATAACAGGAGTCCACCTAGAAAGCTGAAAGGTTTCTTCTTTAGAACGGTCTCTTCTTGTGTAATTATGCTGCTGAGTAACAAACTGAAAAGATTTTCAAAATATGGTTGTATTATTTAGTGTTTGGATTTTTGAAACTTACTAGCAGTCAGTAGCAGAAGGAGGGAGGATGAGATTTTAAAGAAATAATAAAAATTATAAAGAAGAATAATTAATACCTCTAGAATTCAGGATACACTGGAAATACTAACTTCAGAGACAAGGAACTGAGTAAGTTGGCAGTTTCCAAAATCAACTAGCTCAAGTCACCATCTGATAATTGCAGAGGGAACATTACAGGTATTTTATTTTGAACAACTAACATGACTAATTTTCAAAGGATTTACCATTTAAACATTACAAAAAAAAGAATTCCTAGTAATTATCTGCTTCCAAACCCAGACCCGGATAGCATCACTAAGAGTTGCTGAAAGAGCTGTAGGTCCTTGGACGGCAGGAAATTACAAAATAAATAAATACATTCTTACTGAAGAGATAACAGGAACATCAAGGTATTTCCAATTTCTTATCATATCACTATCACTTTCTATTTGTACATTCTGGATCAGCTTGTCCAAGTTCTCCTGGGTAGTTCCTTCAATATATGGAAAACAGACAACAATTATCAAGGGACTGTAAGACCAGTTTTGTATCACACATTCTATTATTTAGTCCAGAACTTTTTTGTTTATTCTGTGTGACTAGTGTAAGTTTAACATGATACTATATTTTAGATAAAATTTTGTTTAATGGTCCATTCTTGAGACCAAAACTCAATATTGTTACAGATTCCTCAGACCAACATTCTGCCAATTTGCTCCTTCTCTACAACAAATTTTCCCCACTGACTTATTTTCAGGTTGCAACAGACATGGAGCTCCCCCTTTAAGAGATTCAATGTGAAAACAAGAGAACAAACTATTGCACACATGCAAGAATAAGAATTATATTATATTTCAAAACACTATATGAATCTAGAATTGAATTATACCTCTTAACTCTTCACCAACAGTATCTTTGCTACTAATCTGAGAGAAGATACAGAGGATGGATAGGTTTTCTTTCAAATCCAGCTATCAACTCCAATGCAGAGACTTAAGTTAACTAAAACCACTGTACTATCCCAAAACTTGAGCTCAAGCTCACAGCACTGAGGAAAAAAACACAGGGCAACTTTGTCATACCATTTGTGCTAAAGATATACAGGAGAATAGCTCTGATTTTGTCATAGCTGTCATGACTTTTGTTGAGCAGAACTGGAAGGAGGACCCTCATAGAGTCTTTTACTTTTTGACCTTCTGCATCAGTTCCAAGAGCCAAGTCCTAAATTAATTAAAAAAAAAAACAAAAACCAGACACCATGGTTAAAATCATTTAAGTAATTTAAATCAACATTATTCTGTATGTTTTGAAAGGAATTTTTATGAAATCACAAGTTTCAGGAAACAATCAAGCTGCATCAATTTAAACTCAGTATTTTAAGTCTAACATTTATTTCAATAGCTACATCGTTATAATAACACTACATAACACTCTTAAACACCTAAAACTGTGATATCTAAAATTCTTAGAAATGTAAATTATAGTCACAGTCTAATGCCTTGCTCTAAAAGGTGCTTTTTCCAGACATTTAAAAAGGGCTTCCCTCTGCACAACATATTAAAGCAACTTCACAGGACTTTTGAGCCATGAAAACAAAGGCAATCCTTTGTACAGGTAATCCTTATACAAATTAGCCAGATTTCAAGACCAAAAAAAAAAAACCCAAAAAAAAAAACCAACCCTTCCTTACTGGGAAAGAGCCTTGTATATTACACTTACCACTTTTAAAACTGATGACAAAATAAAAGCAAGAGACATAGTAGTTTAATTTGTTAAAACAAGCTTCTATTCTTGCAAACAAAAAAGTGGTACTTGCAACGCTTGTTTAAACATACCTGCTCAGTTTTACAGAGCCTCTCTATGTTAGATTTGAACTTGCTCATGCAATCTTCTGCTATGTTAAGATGAACGACTTGCTATAAGACAGAGAAAAAAACAAAACAAAAAAAAATTGCAAGTTGCAATAGCTTGAATTTTTTTCTAGCATATCCATCATTTTTGCTGGTTACAAGAGTCAATCCTTCAGTACCATTATGCATTTTCTGTGTTTTCCCCTTCACTTAGAAACTGACCCCCATAACACCTTGGAAAACACTGAACTGTTATGATATCTTCAATCCTCAAAGCACAAAAATTATTTCATTCTTTTACACAGTAAAATAAAACACATGGAAACGAGTTTTCTTCTCTACATTTTACAGCAGTTGAAACAGCTATATAATACACTATAGGAAAATGACACACTAAAACTAGACTTCAACAAAAGAAAATTAAAGAATTATTAACTGTGCAGTTGTGCACAGAATAACTGCACAGAATTATTTACTGTGAAGTTGTGGTTACAAAAGACCCCTTACCTTACTAATCTCTTTACGATAGAGTGGCATCTTCTTCATCAACTGGGACAGAGCAGATATGGATAACTGGAAATAAATGACACAAGCTGAAAATCTGTTCCCCAATAAATGACACTCTAATTTCCCTTCCTGTGGCAGCTTTGCTTCTCCCAAAACCCCCGAAAATTCCAGCTGAGAAAAGCCTTAATTTCTGTAGTACATCCATGAGGATCTGATCAGGTGAAAAGAACTAAGCTACCAAAAAAACAATACCTCAACTTAAACAACTTACTTTTCCTTCTGCTGCTTTTGTTTTTGATGAAGCATCTTTCAAAAGTTTTGGTAATTCCCTGAAAAAAAGAGGAAAATAATGAGAGGTAACAGCACATGAGGTCTTAAACCTTTTCGTAAAATCTTAAAAGAACTGTGCAACAAGAACTTCTGAATGAAAGAAAAAGCCTGAAATACAGGCCTATATTCAGAGAAAAGAGTGATTTTTTACAAAGGAAATATTAACCATTCTATTTGCAATATCTTCATAATGTCATTTGATGCAGCAGCTTGGTAGTACTGTATGCAAAATAATCCCTTCAGATTTAAAATATCTGAAAATACTTGTCTGGAAATTACTTGATTTACATTTACCTCAAGAACTGCAAGTAGCATTAGTATAACTGCATACCTGAGTACATACCATATTTTTGAAGCACAATTTCTCCCTGGCATTGATTACTTAACTGAATCCAATCTGTACTGCAAACCATGTTCATTACTGCCTATATTCCCACTGAACAGCTCAAAACCCTCCCTCTCAAACCAACCAATCAGTTGGCTTTGTTATTCATGCACATACTCTATCACATCTGCAATATGCTTGTGCCGCATCTTCACCCACAGGTCATCATCCTCCTCCAAAATTGCCTCCTTCTCCTTCCCACCAGAGCCTTCTGTTTTGTATCTTCCAAGAGAAAATTCAGACAATTATTTGGGGTTTGGGTTTCCCCCAATTCTCATCATTTATTACAGTACTATCTGTAACAGTTTAATCAACACAAATGGTAACAGCAGTAATAGACAAAGGTTTTAATTTATAAGCCAAGCTATTGCCTGACAAAATATAATTTACAGATTACATATTTTAACACAGATGCAGCAGATTAATTTTAGAAAGATTCTTTGGGGCAATAGCTTCTGGACATTCTTTTAAATCAACAGTAACTAGAGTTTTAAACACACATTTACATGCACCTCAATTTCTCTTCAGTTCTCAATGTCAACTTCCCTTTGGTTTGAAATGCAAACTGCACAAAGTAATACACACTGCAATTGCCAAGTGCAGCTTGCTCTGCATACTATAAGACATTATAACTAAAGGAAAATGAAGTCACATTCACCAACAAAATGCAAAGCAGGACAATGTACTTCACACATAAAAGAAACTGCTGCACAGCATGACACAGCAGCTATTACGTGACAATGAACAGCAATAAACCTAAAACAAGACAGCAATCATGCCACATAATATTTTCACATTTACAGAAACTCACTCAGTGCAGATTGCCAGAAAGCAAAATAATAAAAAAAATTACAAGATTAATGATGAAAGTCAGATCACGGCTACCTAGAAAATATACTCTACTACATCTTCATACCCAGCAATCAAGCCCAGATTCATAGAATTCTACACTTTCTATTAAAATCTTCACTCAAACAAAACAATGAGGCTATCAGGTCACTTTTGCTGTAGTGAGTCATCAGAAAGCAAAGCCCTACCAAAATCTTTGTTGTCAGAACAATCAGACAGTAAAGCACATAATGTATGCAAATTAACATTACACTACTCCAAACAGAGCTCATAAACTGAACATGACTGATTGAAATGCATATTTACAATAAAACATGTAAGTGTTAACAACTACACAAATTAAATGACTGGAGCTATAAAAGTGAGCATTCCTGAGAAATAACCTAGCTTTTTCTCAGTATTTAGTCAGTGATATTGCTTGTCTTGTTATGCCAAAAATTTGAGAATATGAAAGAAAATCTAGAGAATCCCAATGTGCAGTCTCAAGGCTTTACTTCAAGAGTAGTACAAGGTTCTTAGTTCTTAAAAAATGCGATTTGTTGGACTCAAAACTTAGCAAAAATGCCAGTTAGATCCTACCTAATCTCAACTAAGGGAGGAAGTCAAGAAAAAGATGGAGTTACAAATCCAAGAGGAAAGACTAACAATAAGTGAAGCAACCATTATGCAATATAAGCAGCTAATATTGCCATGGTGCAATTGAGGTAAACTATTTCAGGGATTTTAAAATCAAGAATAAACTATTTAGCTTTTTTTTTTTTTTTAAGTACTTGCTTGTAAGTATCATTTTCAATGGGTAGCAGATCATATGCCATTGCCTGGAAGGTGAGCTCATGGAGTACAGTTGATACAGGGTCAAAGCCACGATCAATTATTATTAGTTGGGAGTGGGTTTTACCCTAGAAAGCCATCAAACAAACACAAAGACATACAGTACAAAGTTAATGCATGTTAAATCTACTTGCATAAAGACACAGCACTGCAGATATTTTTAGAAAAATAACTGAAAAACACTGCACTATGGTCCAAGTGTCTGAACATTTTAATTATATACAATGGTTTTAAATACTAATTTTAAGGCAATGCTCTTAACCCACTGCAATACACTCAGAAATCTGAATGTTATTCATCTAGTGAACAAGAAGTGTAAAAGAAAAAGAAACAAAACCCAAAAAAGGCTGCCCAGAGATTTAATAGATAACTTCATTATAGAGTGCAGCAATACAGAAAAAGATCTCCAAACATTCAACTGAAAGTTTCATTTTGGGATTCAGTGAAGTGGCAGTAGCACCAGGTACATTTATTTCTGTAGCAAAGTGCAAAGTCAAAGTCAGAATGGTTTACCCCATGGTTTTGTGTTCAAGCAGCTGCTCTAATCAGGCCTTATTTGTAGTGACAGATCAAAATCATTATTATTGTGAACACCTGAATCTTTGTGGACAGTAAATCCCTTCAGGGGAAACATTTCAATTCTGCAGAAAGCCCCTTCTACACATGGCCTTATGAAAGGTGATAATAAAATAACATTTATCCACTGGTACTCAGGATTGTAGCATCCCCCTACATTACCACAGGGTTAATTTATCAAATAAAATCAGTTTGATCACATAAATACAGCTTTACTCCAACAGTTACTACCTCTACATTGCTTTCATACATGAAAACAACTAAATGGCAACTAGTTGCTTTATTATTAAGATCTATATTTGAAGAACTCAATTGTTGAAGAATATTCCAAAGATATTTTTCCCCCCAGACTCACAAAAAAAAAAAAAAAAAAAAAAAAAAAATCTCAAACATTTTAGTTCACTTTCTACCTTTATTTGGCTTTTCTCATCTGTTTTGTAGTAGTTTTCAAGACTTTTTTCAACAAGCTGTGCAAGTTTGCTGGCTCTATCAGATGGTCCACTGGGAAAAAAGGATGCATGCAAAAATAAGTTACATTTCTCCATCAGAACACTAAAATGCTACTTTAAAACAGAAAGCTCCCTAGATTGATCCTTTGCTTTCATGAGTTTCTGGACTCCATTCTAAGTATTTTCAATATATTTTTATTTCTACATTATAATTTCACTCTTTGAATGCTTCGGGTATTTCACACAGCAGAAACAGCTTCAGGCAAAAGACCGGCCTTAGGTGGCACATGGCCCAGCACCTAAAGTTTCACTCAGAGGCGGAAAACAAGAAAAAAAAAATGAAAAGGAGAAAGAACAGAAAAAAAACAGTCAAGCAATAATTTGTTACTTTTGCAGAGAATAAGACACCACATTATGCAGTCCTTGAATACAATTTCAGAAGCCTACTTTGACTTCAAAGGTAGTAAATCCCTTTCAAAGCTCAAAAGAGGCATTCTTCTCAGTATCTCTACTACAAGAAATCCTTATCCCATGTGCCACAGCAATTTCTGAATTCCTTGGTGCCAAGCAGAGCTGCAAATGGCAGAACAGCAGCAGTTCTGTTACAGGATTATGCATACAAGAATGCAGCATATCAGTGTCACCCCACTGACCAAACATGAAATAAACCATTCAGAATAAGACAGGATATAACAAGTTCTGTTACATGCATGTACACAGAAAAACACTCCTCTACCTACACTTCATAAATTCCTATCATTCCATATTTCAGACTTGTGGATTAAAAACAATTAAACCACAACCACAAGAAAAATAAAACTGAACTATGCTGCAGCCTTGAGCTGTGACCAAACAATGTGGCAAGCCCAAGAAGTGAAGGCAGTTACTACAAAGCACTAACTTTGCCCCACCTTTTATATCGTACTCCTGGATTCTCATCTAGCGTGGCACATAAGGTAACAATTTGTTCAGCCATGACTTGCAGTACAGCATCTTTATCCTTTGTCCTTTCCAGAGTGGGACTGTAGCAGCGGTAAAATGCATCTGGGATGTTGAGAGTAAACACCTACAGAAAGTGCAAGCAAGAAATAAAGGGCATACCTTGCAGATTGCCAAAACACCTGGTAAAAAGTTTTCTAATAATTTAAAACTATATGCTGCAAGAAAAAGTCATACATAGGACACTAAAAAAAAAAAAACAAAAACCAAGCTTCATTTCTCTATTCCTGCTGAGCCTGAGCTCATCTTCTTGTTCTCAGACTTTTTCCCAACTACTCTCCTATGTAAATTACTCTATTTTACAAATTGTTTACAGGACACAAGGGAGGAACTTAACACTTGTCACTGTCTTGTACAGAACCATGCAACACAATATGAGAATGAGCACAGAAGGTATCAAGGTTAAATTGGTTTAAAATAAAATTTAACATATTGTATCTGCTTTTAATATGAAGAATTTATCTTCAATAGCTGAAATTCTTTAAATGCATTAAATCTTGGTTAAAGCAGCTTAGTACCAGAAAGATGAAAGGCTTTTTCAACAGTTTTGTAAATGGCATGCAAACATGAGAACAATCCCATTGTCAGTAAATGGATTTTCTCTAGCTTCAGATGGACTCTGTAACTACAGAGCCAAAGAAGAACATCCATCCAGTTAAGGGGTTTGCTTCACTCGAGTAGATAATGACCTGGACTTTGCCCAGAGCTCAGCCTGATTATTTACTCTTAGCATCCCAGAAAGCAGGCAGACCAGTTAACACTGTTCCTCTGCTAAGGATTCAAAAGGTTCCCATAGTCCCAGATACTGAGAATACAAAACTACAGTAAAAATAAGAAGAGTGCTGTCCAGCCTAAGTGCTGCTTATTTTCAACTTCAGAAAAGTAGTCCTGATTTCTGCTTTCATGGTGAGTCCTCCAGAGAACCAGGCCCACAACACTTTCATAGGCTTTATTTGGTACAGAAGAGCAGCTTAGGCAGGGTTCCAAAAACCAGCTTGAAACAAAAGTTGTAAACATCAGTCTCACTGGAAAGCAAACAAACAGGCCACCGTACTCATTATCCCCTGATAGATTCTCAACCAAAATAATAAAGAACCCTTTATAATTAAAAGGAGTGTGTCTTCAAACCAGGAAACTGGACCACAGTGCAACAGGGCTAGCAGCAATCCCTCCTATATTCACCTGCCACTTGGTATACATGAGAGTTGTCACCCTGGATACGTTGATAATGTTTGACACAGGAAACATTCGTGGTTAGTTCTGGTTAGTTCTCCAGCTCCCAGAACTGGGCAGAGCTTGGAGGCTTCACTATCTTAGTGAGTATCAGTGTGCATTTCAGCTATCTGTGTCTGATGAAGGGCATGAGCAACACATAATTTCTCAACACAACACTCACTGTGCGGTTGCACATGGAAAACATCCACTGGTTTCCATTGGTAGTCTAGACCTTTAATTGAGAAAACAGGAGGTCCATGCTCTCCTCTCACTGAAAAGACTGTCAAATTGCAGTAGTTTTTCTTCCACTCCTCTTCAGTTTCCTTAGTCCATTTGTTCTCTTCCTGACTTTCACCAAGTCCTACTTACTCCTATTCCTATGCACCAACCTATCAAAGTAAAACCTCAGTATCAGCAGTAACAAACTCTCACTAAAGACCAAACAGAATACTTGCCTGCTCTTAGGGAACAGATTGCTTCTTTAACCTCCCTACTGCAACTGACACCAAGTCTTGCAAAGAGGTCAGGTGCAAAGAGTAAAAACCTTTGAGTACAAGAACATTTGTTTCCACCTGAAAAGCATAAGCAAGCACTGGAAATTTCCAAATGGAAATATCTCACATAGAGTTTGTCAGTCAAAAGCTATATTCTATGTCACTGTTTTCTAAAAGGTCAGCAGCACTTGAAAATAATCCCCCAGGCTACTGTTAAGGTTAACAATTAAACTTACCTGAGACTCATAAGGGAAGAAGGAAATGTTGATCTCCTTGCATCTCTTTATTGATTTTGCACATGAAGCCTTAATTTTATTGAAGAGGCTGTCAGGACAAACTAGGGGGAAAAAGGAGACTCTAAGTATAAATAACTTGTATTCCAGCTGTGAGCTCACTTATTAGCACACAGTATTCAGAGGAGACAATTCTAAATTAAGACCAAATTAACCATAAAATACCTACTCTATTTTGCCTACTCTTCCTAAAGTGAAATAGATCATACATTCAGTATTTTTTGAGAAGTACCACTGCTCAATTTATACTGGCTTTTTGCAAGCAAAAGGTTGCTGAACATTCATTAGCAGTCCTGCAACTGTGAAGGATATTGATTTTATCAAAGTAAATGTTTCTGCTATTTCTTATCATGTAGGAGAGAAAAAAACCATTTCCCAAGCTACAAAAAGAAACCATGGATACACATCTAAGAGCAAAACACAGAAATATGGAATTTCATTATAGATCTGTAAAGTGTTCTACCACACTTCCAGGCTATGTTAGATTCTAGTCTGGAAATTGAATTTATGGAATACATGGATGACACAAATACTACACAGACTTGGAAGTGACAGAGTTATTTCTCTAACTCAGGAGCTATTCCTCTCAACAGGAAAAGTTTTGGCAAGTATTCAAACTGAAAGCTTGCCCACTTGCAACCAAGAAGCATACAGCAAGATAGCAGTAGTTTTCCTGCTGCTTCAGTATGAAATTAAACAAGAAACCAAGAATTTGGATAGTAATTTAATACTGCTTTGAGAACATTCAGTAGCAGATAGGCAGAGTCCACAAAGACAGGCAGGCCTCAGTGTCTGCCTTCAGCAGCACACTTGGGGTTTTGTTTTCCCCTCTTTACACATCATTTTAGTCACGCTGACTGACTGCAGGGCCATGTGCAATCACATTAACCCCATTCTCAGTAATTGTCTCTGCTACACAATTTATGGTGTGCATGCAAGGGCTAAGTAGGGCCCCTTCTTTCAGGGAAGGGAAAAAGCTGGCTCACAGGTCTGAAGGAACTACCTGAAGCAACTAATTACTAACACAGCTCTTGCAGAATGTCCTTGTTGGAGTGTGTAAAATAGAAGTTTTTCTGAGTCCCTCAGACAGAGAAAAGAATGCAGGAATTGAATTAAAGTTTTTAGAGAAAATATATTAAACCACACAGACATGAAGTAGAATCGTTAAGTTTTAGTTTTAAGTAAGTAGGAATATTATTAAGTCACATAGATATGAAATAGAAGTGTAAGTTTTAGTGTTAAGTAAGTAAGAATATACTGTAAGTGCCTTAAGAGAGTCAAAAGCCCTAAAGTCTAGTTAAAGTTCAAGCAGCCTAAAATCTAGCTAAAAATTCAGAAACTTAGCCCCAAACACAACGAAAACACAGTAAGAACATTGCTTACATTTTCTAGATAGAACAGATAGAACCATTTACATGGATACAGCTATATGTGTAAATTATGACACTTCTTTTATACTCTAAAATTAAGATTCTAATAGGTGTGGAAAGAATGTTCAGGTTCATGTTTTTAGCTCATTGGATGATTTACGAATAAAAACCTCTGTATTGGGGTGAGAGACCACCACCATCATCATCATCATCATCCAGAAGAAGAAATGCCAGGGAGCTGCTGCTGCTGCTTCTACTCAGGACTGTATGCCAAAAAGCTTTAGCACAGACTTTAATATTCTGAACTCTTTGCCTTTGAGACTGATGTACTTTTGCAATAAACAACTTTACAGCAACCAACAACTGCTCTTGTTTCTTTGAAACCCAGACCCATAAATAACTTGACAAGTCTTCATGCAGTTATGTTTTTAGTACTATTTTGTTTATGTAGAGATACAGGGTTTGACTTGAAGTGTCTTCCTCCACACTCCACCATAGGAGAAGACTGGAATACTTAAAAATAAAACTACATTACCTAAAATAAAAGCAGAGGTGGAGAACCACCAAGGCTGTTTGGTAATTGTGAAAGAAATTACTACTGCCACATAGCATGGTGACCACAGCCTGGAAACTCAGATATATGGTTAATGACTTGAGTCTCAAACCTTCTTGCAAGAAACAGGGCCCAAACTTTTCATTTACTCAACTCCAGACAAGAGAAGTGAGCAGCTTACTTATTTACGCATAAAAAGTTACCAAACTACAACCCAAAGCTTACTTACAGTCAGTGAAATACACATATGCTGCTTTGTATCTGCTAGACGATTTACTGATGAAGTCATCAATCAGTCCATCTACAGACTTATGGGGGCAAGAAAAATAAGGAAGAAAAAAAAACAACATCATGCCAGTGTTTTGCCTTTCTACATATATCAGACAAAGCTTCTCCCTCTTCTCCTCCTGCCCTATTATCAAGTCCCAATTAGGAATACTGCAATTAAGAAAACACTTAAGTTTAAGATTTTTAATCACAGATGAAGAATAACAAGCAATTACATATTGCCAGTTACACATCAAACTCACTTGAGGAAGCACACACATCACAGTGCTTGCATCATTTTCCAGCTGTAACAGCACTGAGATTTACTCTTTCAAGGATTTTTAGGAAGCAACAGTAATCTCTTATTAGAGCCATTACTTTGAATTCTGTTTTCCAGAGTATTGCATTATCATTTGATACATCTCTTTCAGTGAGGCTACAATTGCTAAGCAATGGTACAGTGCCTACAATGACCACAAGGTACACGTTTGCAACATATTCCACGGTAGCACTATATTGTCTTTTCATCTCAGGAAATTAGGCATCACACAGAGGAGTATCACAGAAAATACTCAAGTTAAGTACTGCACAGCTGTACACAGAAAATAAACATTTTTAAATAAGGTTGTTTCTTTCAGTCTGAAAGATCTTGCAACAATTTAAAATACTAACCTTTTTGGTGGGAGTTATTAAATATATTGCCTTCATGTGTGGAACAGGCTCACGGTTTTTATATACATTCTCCACCACTATAAAGTAAGAAATATTACATTTTTATAATTAGGAATGTTATGTATCTTTAAGGAAAACACTGCATATATTTTAATACAGAGTTGATAAAAATAAAGTAACAGCCATCAAGTTGTCCACAACATTAGAGGTAAGGACGTACCTTCTGCCAAGAGCCTTGATTTAATTTTTTGTTATTTTATATACAGAAGATTAATCACCAGGCTTTCTCAACCTTGGTCTAGTGACAACTCAAGTTGTAGGACTAAATTCTTCCTAGGTATTCTACACTTCAACAGAATGGCAATGCAAACATACTCTGACTATGGGGCCCTCTTGGAAGCATAGGAACTCTCTTGGCAAGACAGTTCTTTTCCCAGCACACTGAAGGAGAGGGAGAGAGAAACTATGCAGGGCATCATTTTGGACTACAGCCTCTTCTGTCCTTTGTTTGCCTATTTCCTGGGCAATTAGTCTGTTTCAACATAATTACAGGCACAAATTAAGACATTTTCAGCAAATCAGCTTCACTTGTCTTGTTTTTCTCTGTTCAATAAAGTCATTACTGTATAGTGTTACAGTACACTAGCTTGAGAATGCAGAGAGATTCTTATGGCTCAGAGATTCTGTGGGGGAGGAACAAAGAAGATAAGTAATGTCAGACATCTGGATGTGGAAAGACAGGTTCCTTTCAGCAGTGTGCTCACTAAAAATAAAAGCTTTCTTCTTGATAAGGAAAGGAAAACATGCTCACCAAAAGTTTCTCACAAAGCATAAGTAGCACTTATGATTTAAAACACACACCAAAAAGCAAAATTGATACAGCTCCACTATTATATTTCCAGAATAATCATGTTATGCTGAATAACTGGAATAAGAATAAATAACCAAGTCTAAACAATGCCCTCTTACACAAGCATTTCTGAAAATCTAGACCTAAAGCTAATTAAAACTAGTTCATTTACACTTTGGAAATTTATTTCAATTTCAAAAATAGGCATCAGTAAACAAACACCCATTTCTACCTCCCAAAAAACCAAAAACCCCAAATCAAAAACCACCACAACCAAATAAAAAAAAAAGTAAAAGCACAAAAAGCACCCAAAAAAACCCAATCAAATGAAAAATACCCTTAGAGCAATTTTTAGAAAAAAATATTTTAAAGGGGATTTTACCTTTCAAGCAGAGAAACATTTAGTTTTTCATTAAAAAAAAAAAAAATCACAGTTGATTAATTACTGTAGAAGCCTGAAAGTCTACCATATTAATATCCCATAACTACTTGTCTTCATCAACCAAATAAAGACCATTTCTTGCAAGGCTACTATCAATTTCAGTCCTTCCCTTTTTCTTAGCAAGATATTGCCATTGGTGCATTAATAAGAATGATGCTTACCTGTGACACCCTCTGCCAGTAGATCAGTCATTTTGCAGCACAGTGATAGCAATTTAGTCGTGTAATCATCTAAAAGCATTACCTAAACATATTATAAAAACACACACAAGAATTCAGATAAATTAATCAGCTATATTAAACCCGTCATTTCCTCAACAACTTGCCATAGAAGTTTGAAGCTAAAACTATTTTATTACTCTGTTTTTTTCATTAGCTGCATACACCAACATTGTAGGGGGAAATCAATCTCAGAAGGAAGCTCCTAATGTACAGGATTTCCAAAGATGAGCTGAATTTTAAATATGTGCTTTGTTCCCCCAACTCATACTAGAAAGTACTTGGGAAGTTTCACTTGGACACAAATCTTTTGAATTCCTGCTAATTTACCCCATGGCTCAAATATATCTTTATTTATTTTAAAACTGTTTTATAGCTTAAGCAGTTCCAACAGGTATCATATTGCTGAATCCTGCTCCATATGTACTGCAGTGCAGTGTAATTTTTGAAATTAATAAAGCACAAGTCTTTCAAAAGGAAAGTGAAGATAAACACAAGCAGTTTCTAATTTTTCTTCATAACTAATTAAAAAAAAAGATGACTATCCTGTTCTTCCTGTATTAGCCTCTAGACTTTTTAATATGTATTATACAGAGATCTGAGTTACCAAAGTAAAATCTATTACTTGGACAGAAAACAATCTTAAGTGAAAATGTCAGCCATTAATTTTATGTATTTGTTCTCTACTCAGCAGTACAGATTTCTTGTTCAAGTGAAGACAGAATTCTTATAAAAAATTTTAACAAAATTGTACCTTCCATTCTTCCTCTTTGCTAAAGTCATCAAATACGGCTGATTTCAGCCCTGTAAGAAGAAACAGTTTACGAATTAGAGGAATCAAATTGTTACTAAGAAAGAAAAAAATAATTCATCCATTTAGACTTATATGTTCAGAGCCCTAAAAAGAAAATTAAAAAAAATCCATACTGATAAATACCTGCACAGAATTCTTTACCATAAATTGTCCCTGCTTGTTTCTAGGTCTGTACATAGGTTTAATAACAAATTTTTAAACACATGAAAATTTTATTAACATTCATATTTTCTGAGAACACTCTTGTTGATTAGTCTTTAGCATTACACAGAATTCCTTTTAATAAACGGAGTCCAAACAGCCTTGTCCAAATTCTCAAATATTGTATTTTTTCTACAATATTTGTATATAAAAGACACCAGAACATACAAATGCATAATCAATTGTCTTCAACTTCATTTCTGCACTTAAAAAACAGAAGTCAGTTTTCTCCCATAATAAAACGAAAGTTTATTTCAAGCTATCAGTGTACCAGGCACAGTGTACTTGTGCCTGCATTATTCCAACTGTTATTTATTCTGCCCTCAACCTAAAGCTTCTTCACCCAAATAACTGGCCTACAATGGTCTCAAAATCACTTTTCTCCTGCAAGCATTCTGCATGCACCAAAACCAAGTCCAGGTTAGCGCTCC
Source organism: Toxostoma redivivum (assembly GCA_013397375.1). Classification (NCBI taxonomy): domain Eukaryota; kingdom Metazoa; phylum Chordata; class Aves; order Passeriformes; family Mimidae; genus Toxostoma; species Toxostoma redivivum. Next base: position 2,355,364 of record VXBI01007476.1, read on the forward strand.
GTTTTTGTCCAGGCTTTCATTTTCTTCTCACAGATTTTACGCCAACCATACACCCTAACTACCTTTTCAGATTTTGTCTTCTCTGAATACACTCAATTAGTTTACAAAGGCTTTTTTTCTTCTACCTTTACTTCACAATCTAGGAAAAACTATAACAACCCTGACAGAACAGCAGGCTGCCAAATCCCTGTGTGGAAAAAAAACAGAAGCAAACCACACCTTGGCCAAATTAATGACCCGTTTATAACACACTTCCTGAAGAAAGGACTGTTAGGCAAGTGCTACAAAAAGCAGAATTGCAGAAATGATGAATCGTTTACAAAAATTAATATAGCCATCTGTGGCTAGGCTAGAACTTACAATACAACTCTACAAAACATTTTAAAGTTGTGAAAAAAAATTGAAAGACAGAATTCCCCGTGGAAAGGACTTTCATTTAGAGATTAACTATATACAGCACCTCTCTGTATTTTATGATTTTATCCACAGAACTATTGTCTCCTAAATACATGTAGTTTTCTCTGTCCTCATAACTGTGAGCCTAACTCACATGAATTAACTTTTCCACACACTTCTTCTTCAATTCCACACACCACAGGTGTAACTTCCACATCTATTTACAGAGCAGGAACAAGATACAATTGACACAAGTTGCTACATAAAGCATCAGCATCACTATTTTCAGACAAATCAGTCTTAATAAAAACCGCAATTTAAATATTTGCTGAAACATTAGGAAGCAGCAGTCTATGGCCTTCAATTACCCATTTAAAAAGTGCCAGACAATGTCTAAAAGTTAGTTAATCAATTTTCATTGTTGTTGTAGTCTTGGAAAGACAAGAGGAACTAGCTGACTAACAAGGAGCTCATTTCAGAAGTTCCTCTTAACTAAGCCTGCAATATAAATGTTTTATTATTCACTGTCACTCTAATCTTTGTTCCTCACACTGGCAAGACCATTTTCAAAAGTCTTTATGGCCCTTAATAACACACTTATGCTTTGATCAAATTATTCCCTTTTATGGTCCAAGTCTTCTATAAAATATCTCAGAATAAAACATTGGCTCTACAGCCATAGACACAAATAACAGAGCAAGCAAGATAAGTAAAGCACCAAAAGTGGGGATTTCTAAAGATCAGGTTTTAAACAATGGTATCTAATTCATCCAGGGTACGGGTGCCAGCAGTTGAGGACTGAACTCCAGAGGGACAGTCTGCTTTTCACCTGTAGTGACACAAACAAACAAACAGCTTTCAGGTAGAAGCAGAGGAGAAAAATGAAAACAAGACAGCAGCAGGATCTTCCCATTTCAGTGGCAGTCGCCAGGCTGGCTGAGCAGCTCATGGAGTCACAACCTCAGTGCAATTAAGCTGGAGATGAGGTGGCTGCTAATGCCTTTTCCCCAAAGGTCTCACACTACCTGAAATACTATAAGCCCTTCTACACCAGCAAGGAAGGGAGCAGCTACAACTTCATTTTCTGTAACAAACACCAGCAGAACCTGCTCCAAAATACGGAGATAAAAATCTGCAGTTCATTTGTAAGACTACCTGGGAATACCTGCAGCTTCTTCTATCGAAAATCGTGAAGCCTAACACAAAGTGGGAAGCGTCGCTCCGTCAGAGAGAGCAGAGAGCCCCTTCTGGGCCAGGAGGACTCTCCGAAAGTAGCAGCTCAGAGGTAACAGAGAAGTGCTTGAAGACCTGCCTTAAGTTTAGGCTCTTCAAGAGCCCATCAGGCTGGCTGCAGCCTGCAGAGCTCAGGGTTTTTCCCTTATCTCGGAAAAAGGCACAGGCGTCTCTTTGCAGCGCTGTTTCTGCCGACACCCACGGCAACGCCGGGAGCCGAGGCAGTCACCTTCCACCAGCGCGCCCAGCCACCACCTGCAAGAGCCGGCAGGAGCCGCCACCCACGGCCTCCGCCGGACCCGGCTGCCCACAGAGAGCCGCCCGGCCCGACCCCGACCCCGCCCCCGCCGGGGCCCGACCCCGACCCCGCTCGGCAGCCTCAGCTCCGACACGCAGCGCGGCTCCGGCCGCAGCGGGAGCGGCCCCGGACCCCACCTGGACGGGCACTCCCCACACACGGGGCTACGCGGAGCCGGCGCCTCAGCGGCAGAGGCTCCCTGCCGGCCGTCCCGCGCCCACCGAGCGGCCCCAGGGCGCTCCCGCCGCGGGGCCGGGGAAGGAGCCCCACAGTCACTCACTCTGCCACACGAAACTCTTCAGCCCCCGAACCGCCGGCGCCATCTTGCTGCCAGCCCCGCCTGGCAGCGCTGCCTTCCCCTCCCTCTTCAGGGGCGGCGGCGAAGGGCGCAGCCCGATCCCGGGCGGGGCGGCTCCTGCAGGCCGGTCAGCCGCTCAGGAGCTCGGGCCGGCCCGCCGTGAGCCGGGCGCTCTTTGTCTGCCCCCATGGGGTCGGGAGTTCTCCCTGGGGAAGTGCCCGGTGACAAGGGCTCGTCCCTGAGGAAGGGGCCTCCTGCTGCTCCGGTGAGCCCGGGACGGCGGGAGCCGCTCCCGACCCCCGAGGCGGCCGCTGGCCAGGTGTGGGGAGCGGGGAGGAACCGCACACCGCCTGGCCGGAGTGACTCCCGAAACCTGCCCTGGTCCCGGGTCCTCTCGGAGGAAACCTGGGGCTCCCTCATGACAGCGGCCCCCAGGTTCCCGCTGACATGCGTGTAAACCACCAAGGAAAACACTGTCGTGTATAGACACACACCTGTAAACGTCTGTCAGAAGTTACAGTTTGCAGACATAAAGTCGTGTTGTCAAAGGGGAACCAGCGGCTGGAGCAAATACGAAGAAATGCGAGGAACATGTCTCTTTTCGCAACGGCAGGTATGAGGAAGAATAGTTAGTTCTCAGTCTGTATGGCGGTGTGCCATTCAAAGGGCATCATTCCCGACAGAAAAGATCGTTGTGAATGGGCAAAAATACGAGCCGAAGAGCAAATTTAATTTAGCTTATTTTATGAGTCTTGTATAAACCATAGAGAAACTTCACCCTGTAAGAGAAGGGAAGAGACCCCCGCAGCCATGCGGCCAGAAGCCGAGTGCAGTGGTGGCCCCGTGTCTCGGGGTTTGGTGGCCGCTGTCCAGGGGCGATCCAGCAGGGAGGAGCCGCCAGCCCCGCGCCCCTCCTGTGCCCCGGCAGAGCCCGCAGGGACAGCACCGCTGCCAACAGCGCGGCCACCGGCCTCAGCTCGCCCCCGCGGGAGGTTCTGACGAGATGTGCAGTGCAAAAAGTAAATTATTAACGTTCACTGGAGTGCTTCTCAGCTGCCTAGAAATGGTGAGTGCGACTTACTTCCTGTAAAGCTTCTTTTAGCGATGGTACTGTACTCTTCGGAGAAGTAAACCCAACGTTAGGGTGGAGCACTATCAGACATCCGCTTCCACATTGGTATTTCGTTACTATCACAGTGTTGCACTGTTTACATACTGCTGAAAAATACTTTCAAAGTGTGTCAACAGCTGCAAACGGGATTAATAGGCAGGTTCAGAGGGGAAAATGCAGAAGCAGTGCAATCTGCATACATGTACTAAATCTTATTGGCTGCGTACTCTTTCCATGCTTAAAGCATCTGAGCAAATGTATCAGTAAAATGTGTTAATAAACTTAGTATTTTGGGTTGCTGTTAATAACATTCTTAGATATGTAATTTTCAAAATAAAATATTTCACACTATATTTCTAACTTTGTTACATCTTCCTTTTCAGATATTTTCAGCAAACACAGGTAAATATTCAAAATTATATTTTGGTTTTGCCTGCCTATTTTTGAATGGGTCTGAAGACAACACCCACTTGTGTTTTTTAATAAAATATTCTGTAAGTTCTAGCAGCTCTATGAACAAAAATTGTTTTCATGTTTGATTCAGGCTTAAAAAATTACATTGATATTTTTATAAATTCTGGATTTCATTTTGAGGAGTCACAAGTCTATTGGACACTCACATAAATATTCAGACTTGTGCCTTGACACTAGTGTGAACCAAGGACAACACTTAGATGAACAAATTCTGCTGTTCATAACATAGCTGTGGTAAAAAAAATAGATTCCATATTTGCAACCAAATAATTGTTGTATATTTTAATAATTAAAAAACAAACAAAAGAAACAGCAAAAGAAAATTCCATCACACTCTCACAAAAAACAAACAAACAAAAAACCCAAACCAAAACCAAACAAACCAAAAATACCAAAATAAAAACCATACCAGAAGAAGCACAATCTCCTATGCACAGATATTTCCAATATTTTGGAATTTATTGCACAGCTACTCAACTAAGCATTAACATCTGCTCTTAGCCCCAAGCACTTTCTTATCTGTAACAGTCAGACACCCTCTTTTGCCTCATTTGTAAAAATGCTCCCAGATATTCTATCTGACCATGCCTATAGAACATTTGCAGATAGGTCTTTCACAATTGTGGAGCAAAATACTGCATGATATATTTTTTTAGTTTGTTTTAAAATACTGTTTTTTATAACAATTAATAAAAATTTCTGTGAAGGAAATCCTTACCCAGGTCTAAGTCTTGCCTAAGAGTAGCGAATATGTAGCACATAGATGTTAGCTGAGCAGCTGTGTAAAATATTTGCTCAGGTCTCCCAAATCCCACTTGAGCTGCCTTGCTATGAACGAGTTTCCTCAAGGTACCCGCTTCATCCCAAATACTTCTACATTCCTTTTCTTAATTTTATGTGGGATGTACCTTCATTTCATCTTTTTTCTCTTCTAGTGAGTGTTTTGCAGCCTTGTAATTGCTTTATAAATGCTGATTTTAGTGTGAAAATCCTGATTTCTGAACATAAATTACTTGTGGTTAAGAAATACACTATGTAGTTAGTTTTGTGTCTGCAGTACACAAGAGTTCCTTCTGAGTGGCAGAACATAACACCAAAGCATCGTTACAACATTTAATTTGTCATGCTATTGAATACCTAAGTATGTCTGCTCTGAGCAAGTGTTAGGTGAGTTCCCATGATCCCTTCCAGACTAGATTATTGTAAGTTGCTTTAATATAGAAATGCCTATGGTTCAGTATTCTATTTCAGACTGCTTTGTATATATTTTGTATATCACTTTAGTTAGTAATACAGTTAATTTGTTTTAAAGGACAACCTCTTAGTGCAACCTAGGTTAAATAATGGTCTTACAACAGTGATTTCAGAGTACTAGAGTATTTTTACAGAAAGATAAAATTTGGTCTAGAATATCACAAGACTGTGTATTTTGTTAATGTTCACTGAAAGGCCATTTAACTTGCATTTTAATCATTCATAGAAAGTGTAGACTATTTGTCCTACATTTTGTCTTTTTCAAATGTTCAGAGCATGCAGTGTTTCATTTCCAGCTTCAGTATCTGTCATATTTCCATTTTAGCTCCAGATGTACCTGTTATTGACCAAGCTTATTCAAAACTTAGCAACAGTATCACAGTGGAATGGAGAGCAGTACCTGGGGCTACTAATTATATGCTGACTGCAGAAGATGGAGAGTCCTTCATTGAAACAATAGTAAAAAGCTCTCCAGGCACAGTGACGGGACTGAAGCCTGCCACCTTGTACCGAATCACTGTCAGATCTATAAATTCAGGAGGAAAAAGCCAGCCTTCACCTTTCAGAAAAGTAAAAACAGGTGGACTTTCAAAATCTTATTTCAAATTCTGTAATGTTATTATAACACAAAGCACTCATACATGTACCAGTCCTGAATTATTATAATCTTTATTTTAAATTGTACTGATCGCATTCTTCTTTCAGTTTTTGAGGACTAGAATTCAGCCATCTGACTTAATGACCAGTACAAAAGTCTGAATTAATGGTTTACTTTATGATGGTACAGTAAGTTAAAAGTTCAGTTGGGAGTTTCACTAGAATTTGTATGAATATATGCATTTTACGTTAACAAAGGGCATAATTTGGAGAAATAGAAGAAATGAAGAAACAATCAAAACTATAAAATAGTAAGACAATGTGAAACTTAGAGGACAGGAAATGCCATATCTTCTTGGTGATTTTCGTTCTTCAACACATGCAGCCCTTCACACTTTCTGTACAACTTTTGTTCATTTCACAAAATGTACAGTACAATAATTGATGCACCAAATCACTTTCCAAATTCATTCTGTTGATCTTGAATTAATTTATTTTTTCTGGTTTTGTTGTCACTGAATTTGTCATTCAGGGTTAGTAATTGTTTTTTCTGTATATTCATTTCAAATTTGGCCTTTTCAAACTGTACTACTGAAAAACCAAAAGTAGTTTTGTTCTTTCTCAACAGTCCTGGCTGCTCCGATTCTGTCTGTTCATTCTCCGAGTTGTGATTCCATTGCAGTGAGCTGGAAAGCTGTGCATATGGCAGCTGGGTTCTCTGTGTCACTCATGAGATCAGATGGTTTGGGCAGAATGCTGAAGCAGAACACCACCAATACCTCCTTGATATTTACAAATCTAGATCCAGGAACTCTCTATACTATCAAGGCTTATGCCTGGAATGCCAATGGGATGCCTGGAGATGATTTCACATATAACCAAAGAACAAGTAAGAAATTTTATTTTCTGAAACCAAGTCAGCATTCCAAAAACAACACAGCAACAATATACCAGAAAATATTTACGTGTATGCGTGATTGTATTATGTTTTTCAAAGATCCGTTGAGTAGATTTTCAGATCATATTTTTGCCCCATCTCAAAGTTTATGAAAGCTCAGATGACATGGCTATTTTAGTGACTGAGACAAAGATACCATTTACTGTCCACTACAGTTGTACTTTAGGACAGGTCTGGATATGGGTTACACAAGGTCAGACTGATTCTGAGGATTTTTCTACTTGTGAGAAGCAAATACTCAAATAATCAGGGAGTTTCAGCAGTGGTCAACTAGAACCATTCCTTTTTAAAAATGTAATTTTAACATGAATGAGGGTAAGGTTGGCACCCCAAAAATGCATTTAGTTTGCAAGTTGTGAAAGAGATCATGTCTGTAGGCCATAATCTAAGTTATATTTATGTGTTCCAAATTGATATACCATAGGTCCTAATGCACCAGTGGATGTTAAAGTAGCTTTCCATAGTGGTGCTTTAAGAGCTATTGTCTCTTGGATGCCAACAGAAGGAGCTCTAACTTACAGTGTCACAGTCTTCAGTGGACTCCTGAAACTGAGGTGTAACACATCTTCTGCCTCCTGCGTGGTGCCATCCCTCCAGTGTGGCTCTGAATATTATGTGTCTGTCACAGCATACAATGATGCTGGATCCAGTGAACCTACTGATGCAGTAAGCTTAAAAACTGGTATGTGTCACTGAATCTTATGCAGCTTAGGACATTTTAACATCTACTTCTTTCATTTCAAATGTAAATGAGTCCATTGCAATTCACAGGTGATTCTCAAATAGTTCTGCTTCTGACTTTTGTTCACGAATTATGCCACGAATTATTTTCTATTGCAGGGGTAAGAGCCTAAACATTCTTCGCATTTCTGTGACAAGAACTTGCAGTGGTGGAAGAAATTTGTGAGGAAATGGCATTAAGTACTGCCTGAGCATAGAACTGTCCTGGGCCACGTTAAGTTGTTAGTTAGAAAGGCATTCAACAAAAGCACATTCAGGCAAAGTAACACAACTAGACTAAATTAAGAAACCATCAACCATATTCAGGACAGGAGCTTGCTCAGTTCAGCTACAGCACCACTGCCATGTCAGAGATTGTTGTTTCCTGACCTGTTAGATGTGCCTGTGTAATCAAAATCTAAATAATTTATTTTTATTGTATGCTACTTGAAATACACAACATTATTTACTTATTGGATGTAACTTGCCTCATTTTGACTTTTGATAGGAGATCAGTCATGTGAGCAACTCTGTGGTACATCTAACAGGATGAGAGAGCCTTATGCAAGAGACAACCATTAATATGTGGGCTGTAATCTCAGCCAACGCTGCTTCAGCTAAATCATGTACATTCAAAGAGCAGCAAGCTGCACTTTACTGAACTAGAAAGAGAGTAAATGTTATTTAAACAAAAGCCATGGAGTTTGCAGTTTAATGTGGCATTTTGGAATGCCAACAGAAAAGAACCTAAGCAAAGGACAGTTCTACTCAGACACAGACAGTAAATTTTATACAAAAATATAAAGGGTTTTATACAGAAATATAGAGGCTTTTCGATGCCAACTGCTATTCATGCTAGTATTCCAATTGTTATCCAAACCTACTGTTTGTGAGCATAAACTGTGTCAGTTCCTTTTGAAATATTGCCTGGTGCCACTGTTTTTGTTCAGAGGGCTTCTTAAGCAGACGTTTCTGTAAAACATGATGGTAGCATCCATTTTGTTCTGTAAAAATCATATCCACTATCCACATATCTAAATATAAGCAGCAACCTCTGTAAAGGCAGCTAAGTTGATGTCTTCTTCATCAAGACTGAGCAACTGTTCAAGCTGAGTAGAATAATTCTGTATATCCCTGATTTTCCTTTAATCCCAAGACTATAACTTCAAGAAAGAAAAAAAGAATTGTATTGAGAATTTTTTTCCTTTTGTTTAATGTTTTTTTTTCAGTTCCTTGTGCACCAGTAAACATCTTAATCGAGGAGGATGAACCTGGTCACTTGCTGGTATCGTGGTCTAGTGTCAGTTTGGGTCATTACTATGTGGTTTTTGTGAAGAGTGATGATGGCTTGGAAGTGCACTGCAACACATCATATACTCAATGCCATTTCCAGTCCGACTGTGGTTTCACTTACTTCATTAGTGTCTTTGCATATAACAAGGCAGGGCAGAGTCCTTTAGGTGATGTATTCAATTACACTACTGGTAAGTAGCCAAGTATTCCTGCAAATTCATTTGGATCCTTTAATTGTATTTATGGTAGAGCTATTTGGACATTTTTATGGGAAGATAATGACTTAAACTTCTATTTTTATTCAGATTTTGGGCATAACACACAAAGGTTGGCAGAGAAAAAGAAACAATTCACATTGCAATTAAACTTAACTTGCATAGTCAAGTGCTATAACATGCATACAAACTTGAAAACAGTTTAACAATTCACAATCATCAGGCAAGGACATATGAATAATACACAGACCTGGCATAACATTTTGAACTCTAGTCCTGTCTGGGTTTGGTTCTTTTTTAGTTTTACCTCAGGAAGAGTGTTTCCAAAGACTTCAGCTTCCTCATAGGGAGTTTTCATACTTGGAAAATGAAAAAAATAGTAAGTTCAATGGGAAATTGAGAAGAACATTGTTATTTAACCTCTAGATCCTTAAAATTTTAAACCAAGGATATAGATAATTCCTCTGTCTGACCAAAACACTAGTACATCCTCCATCAATTTGCAAGGAGTAGCACTGAATTAATTTAAGAAGTAAATCTGGAATTCATTACACTGTTTGCACAGTACTGGTCACCTTTGGAGAAGACATGAAGCACATATATAAATGAAACAAGGCTTTTATTTGCACCAGTTTTCCATTCCCCTTCGGGCTTCCTTGTCTGCCTTTTCTGTTCGCAGCTCCTTGTTGCCCCAGTGACTTCAGGGCTGTGTTCATGTCAAGCGACACGGTGCGGGTCACCTGGGCTCCTGTGCGAGGCGCTGACCTGTACGAGACCCGAGCAGCGGGCGGCAGCGGCGTGGTGCTCTGCAGGGACACGGCCACGGCCTGCACCCTGTCGGCTCTGCAGTGCAGCACCCCCTACAACATCACCGTGTACTCCTTCAGCGAGGCCCGGGGCAGCAACACCTCCTGTGCGCCTCAGTACGTGGCAACAGGTAGTGTCATCACTCATTTTCCTTCAGCTGAAGAGATCAGTATTATACACCACACTGATTCGTGCATAAAAAACATTAGTGGAGTGCTAAGTTACTGTTTAACTAAGTTTACTGATAACATTTTTTTAAAAACCAAAAAAAAGTCAACTCCAAAACCGAAAGTCCTTAAGAATACACTGTAAGAAGGATATAAAATTTGTACTGAAAGCTTCTTATAGCTCCAGTATTTTGAAAATCAGAATTACAGTTTATACAGAAAATCCTTACATTGTCTATTCTGTAACATTTTCTAAATTCTCACCAGGAGTAAAGCGTATAAAGATCACATACTTTTCCAAAGTAATTTGTCAGTTGTAACTGGAATTCACTTTTCTCATGAACTTATATCGTATGCATAAACGATCTGTTTAAATACTATTAATATGAAATATTTCAGCTCCCTGCAGTCCTGAAATTAAAAATATTTCAAAGGAGGGTCTATCTGTAATCAGCGTGCAGTGGCAACCTAACAATGAAGAAGCTACCTATGTTGTCACTGCCAGAGGAGAGGCTGGACTTTGGCATTGCACAAGCACCAGGAATTCCTGTACCTTAATGGATCTTCCCTGTGGATCTGCTTTCTCTGTAAGTGCTATAGCAAGATCACCAGCAGGACAGAGCTTACCAAGCTACAGTATCCCTTTAGAGACAGGTATGGGAAATTGTATATAGTTCAACATACTTAGTATAAAATTACATGGTTTTGGCTATTTTGGCTATTTTTTATTTACAGTATGTGCACACTCTACTATGTATTGCTGGATGTCCTTTTCATAAACCGGTCTATCTTTGTGTGTGTGACAAGGAAGGGTCATTTGGCACTTGCCTCAGACTGAGAGGGCTTAGTGCAACCAATTATCTTCTGGCACAGCTAACTAAAATGTAATAACATAAGCCACTAATGTAATGCATAACTTCTTTGTCAACATTTTGATATTTAGTATTATCAGAAGAGGCAATGAGGTAATGTCCATTTCAGCAAATAAGCAGTGTAAAGAAGAGATTAAAACACATCCTTGCTACTACTCCTGCTATTAGTTTGCTGACAGGTTTCTGTCCTCAATCACTTCTCCAGACAATCCCCAGGCCCAGTACACCAAGGTCTATTTTTAACAGGCAGTTTGGCTGCAGTCATACTACATTGTAGAGAAAGAGACTTCAGAGCTGGACTGAGATAAGTGACTTGAGGGGTAGAGATGGACCCTGCTTAATTAAACTATAGATAATTTCTGTACTCTGATGAAAAATCTTAGTAATTTTTAGAATCTTGGTGAACAATCATTTTATAATAATTCCAGGGTTCTAACACAGTTAGAGACAAATTGATCTTATATTGACATTCTGTTTATTAGAGGCTTGCCAGCAGAGACAACTGTTTTTCAGCATACCTGAAAAGTATGCACTTCTTCATTCCCTTACTCTTGATCGTTAATTATTCTATCTGCAGCCCTCCAAATACCTTCCATTTTCCAGGTACAAAACAGAATTCACTTCTCTTTTCTTGTTCTTTTTCAGCTCCTTGTTGCCCTAATGACCTGATACTAGCCCAAGTGACACAGTCGGTAACCAATATCAGCTGGTCTGTTGGGAGGGGTGCACAAACATATATAACAACACTGGAGTCTCCAAAAGGACAGGCAAAGTGTCACACACTTCAGACCTTCTGTCTCCTGGGATGCATCACATGTGGCACCAACTATACAGTGTCTCTGAGAGCCATTAGTGAGACGGGTTTGACATCCAGCTGCACCTATCAGGGATATTCTTCCAGTATGTAAAGTTTAAATTCAATTTGGAAGAAAAACACTCAATGTACAATGTACTTTGTGTGGTGTTCCTCTCACAAAAATAGCACAGCTGAAATTCAACACACAGCTAACACACCAGCTGTCTAACACACCAGCAGTTCCTTCTTTAAATAAATGCACTTCAGATTATTTCCATATAATCAAGACCTGTTCTTATGACAGCCATCAGCTGACCATATAAAGAAGTTCTAATAATATTGCTCCAGAAACAGTTTTTTAATTTAAATTATGCTATGACATAATTAAATTTTAGAGACCTCAAAAGGATTCTGGGCATTCTAAGGTAAGGCTTATGTCAGGTGAGAGCAACAATATTTCAACATGTAAAACAATGACTGAAGTCCAGCCCCATAAAATGACTCTAATAAAACTTTTCTCTCCTAGTTCAGTTCAAGAATTATTTTGGCTTTGTGAAAGAATTATTTTTTCCTTGAAATGCTGGTAATCATAGTAATCTGGTTTAAACTGCACTCTAGAAATTTAGAATGCATTTTGAGTTCACAAAATTCGCTCATTAATGTTTCTTACTTTCTTAGGTGCTTGCTGCCCTTCTGGGGTGAAGCTCTACAGACTCAGCAACAATGGCATCAGGGTGTTCTGGCGAGCTTCTGATGAAACAATGAACTACAACGCTGACTTACATGGCTCAAAGGGCAATTTCAGCTGTACCCCCAGCTCAGGTCTGAGTCACTGTGATATCACCAAGATACCTTGTGGGGATGTCTACACTGTGGTGGTAGCTCCAGTGACTGACAAGGGGCCAAAGCTCACATTTTGTCCTAAGAAAATATATTCAGGTAGAATTTAAATTTCTTTTAATCTTTTTTTTTTGTCCTTGCATGCTAAATGGCAAAAATGTAATCCAAAGTTACTCAGCTAAAGGTGGCATGGAATAGAACTTTTCTACTCTAGTGTTGACTGCAGAGTAAACTTTATGACTGCAGTCTTGCAATATCTGTGATGGGAACATCACAGCAGCATTTTGGGTCTGTACATAGTTATTTACACAGGTGCCTCTTAACTGGATCACCCATATCCTGGTGAATACAGAAAAGTTAATGCTCAGTTGGGAGATTAGGAATGGTTAGAATATAGAAGCAAATAATTGAGCTTTTTTTGTTTAATGTATTTTTAAAATAAAGAAACAAATAATTAACTGCAATGAATCATTCCTAAGCACATTTTAAGTAAAAATTGTTTAAAGGGGAAGAAATTACTTTGCCTTTCCCAAGGCATGGATATAATCCATTAAAAAACTACTGCTGATGGGATTGCATAGTAGTACAGATGGACTACAGACTGCAGACGAAATATTTTCCAGCTTACAACCTGACACCTAACACGTGTACCACTGATTCATGTCATTTCAGTCACCTGTTCTGGAAGCTCGGTTGGAATGGGTAAGAGCAGTACATTCATTAAAAATTCATAAAGTTTATAAACTATTTTTGCATCATCCTCAAATAAGATGCATATAGCATACAGATTTGATAGCCAAAGCTTCTGATAGTTTTATGTAGGTTTATCTCATCCCCTCCCCCATCCTATAATGTATAATTAAAAAAAAAAACCTTACCTATATTATGGCCTGCATACTATCATGCATGGTCACAATGCTTACTACTCATTTGATAGTACATAATAAAAGGCAGGTTTATCTTTTATAGCCTTCCCACATCCCATTACAAATGAAGATAGGTAGCACTTCTTTCTATTTTCAAAAAGGTAAAAAAAAGTGTGGCTTCTCTCAATCTATTCTACCTTATTTCTTTTGTGTTTCAGCAGGATAGTGCTTTATTTGCTTATGTAAACTGCTAGAAACAACTTCAAAGCAGCCACTGAAACAAAAATTTCTCAATTGCTTTTCCATAACTGAAATTGTCTTAATTTGCAAATTCTTTTATAGTTATTTCTAGAGGAAAGAGCAATGTAAAACACATCTAGATGAAATTCTGGTTCAGATGAGGTAAGTTATAAGAATCACAACTCATATTACAATGTATGAATCCAACTTTTCCTGCTGATTAAATCTTTGGGATTGGAGGGAAATGCTTCACCAGTCCTGTATAGCGGAGGTGGTTTGTTAAAAATCCACCATATTTACCTCTGAAATTTCATTGTTTATTTCTACTAGCACTACTGATTTATCCTCTCCTCCATTTATAATAACCTTCTTTCATTACATTAAGCCTTCACTTCACTATGCTATAGTTCCCCAGAAAATCCCTTGAAATCTGAACAGATAAAAATATTCTTCAGCACTCATTTACTTTCTCCTGGTGTTCCAGACTATTTTCTGCTCCTGTCTCAGAGGGATGGCAAGAAATCACTGCTGACTTTTCCCCCTAAGGCTGATTTCCTTTTTGCTGCTGTTCACTTACTGTTAAACTGGATATTAAGATTGTTCATAACACCATTCTCCCTAAATATTATTTTTCAGTCTTTTTTCTCCTGAAGCTGGAAAGACACATCTGTGCCTAACTGCAACATTCAGAGCTGCTTGAGGACTGGGAGCAGGAAAACTGAACATCTAGCCATATCTGAAACCTAATCCAGGCAGGACCTTCTCTCATACTCCACAGCAGTTACTTTTTCAGCCGATTTTGAAAACAAAGTTTAAGGTCAATGGTTCTACAAACACGTGTGTAATCTAAGTCTTCAGAAGCTCGTGTACAAAGGTATCCAAAGACTACAGGGTTTTTAACACTATTTTCAGCTTATAAGACCAGACACTATCCATTCTGGGAACTGCCTTTCTTCAGAGAACACACCAGGTGTTAGGTATCAGCCAATGCTTCTGATCACTTGTGCAAGGTCTCATGGGAATCTCATGCTTCAGTAAGTTGCTTGTAGATGGCACAAGAATAATATATTCTTAAAACATGATCTGCATTTAGTCATGATCAAGCAAGCCTTTCTTTAGGAAACATTATTTAAAACTGCCCTAAATTAGTTAACAGAAAGTTTGTTTTATTTCTCAATAAAAAAAAAATTAAACAGCCATCTTCCTTGAGGGTTCTATTTCAGTATTTCTTCTTTGCATACATCATTGCCAAACACTGCATGTTTTTAACTGGGTTACCAGAGATCTTAAAACAACTGGTTTCTTTTAGAACCAAGTTCAAGCCCCAAACTACTTCTTTACACATAAGCAATTCTGGCAATTCCATGCTCTAATAGTAATTCTAATGTACTTTCAGCCATTCTAAACTGTTGGTGTGTGTTTTCTTAATTCTCCCTGGCATACAGACCTTAACACCTCAATTACACACTACAATCAATGTTGTAGTAATATTTTCGTCAGCTCCTCTCCCTTCTGTCACTGAAAAGAAGTGTAATTGTATCAGAATGTATTACTTGTATGTCTGTTGGGGAAAAAATGCAGAAAGTTGAATAGAGTAATGATTTCAAGAAAAAAAACACACTGATTCAGCTCTAAAAAAGTGTGTAGCAGATGTATACAATCTGAAAAACAGGGAGGAAAAGCAACACAAAGAAACTGAGCCAGATCCACACCTCCTAGTGTGGCACTGTGTAACCTCAAGGTGTTGTTATTCAGGCATTAGACACTGTCTAATAACAATTGTCTAATAGTTAAGACTGCTGATAAGTGAAACAGCACTGACATTCACTGAGCTGATTAAAACATTTGATCAGGTTCTTTCCAGACTGAGGTAAACATACTTTTATGGGCCATGCTGACTTCAGATCACAGGAAAGGACAATTAGATGTCATGTTTTTATAGATGCTGTTTCTGTGCTATTTACTTGTATGAACCTCTGGACTTCAAGAATCACAAAAACCCCAAGCAATAAAATTCTCAACCAATCAAACAACAAAAATCCTACCAAAAACCCCCAAACAACCCAATCTCGCAGCCTCTTGAAAGAAGACTTGAGAATCAAGAAAACTCCCGTTGAAGGCTTGGAGGTAGGCAGCATATGAATGTGCTAAAATGGATGCTTTCAGAGTAGTATTTGTGAAATCATGTGGACTAACAAATTAGGTGATTAAAACCACCTAGGTTATTTCACAGCAGATTTAATGCTTACTTAATAAAAAATTTAAATGCAATGCACAAAGATGTATTAGTTGGAATTACACAAATATGAACATCAACAAAAAAATCTGTATATATTATTTAAAATATACATTGTCTTTAATTGCATCTGACACAGAAGTAATAGCTCAAAACTTAGGTTTTCAATCCACTGAAGGAACTGGCAAAAATCCACCTTCAGCTGACTGCAGACTTGACCCAGTTTTGCTGAGATTCAGTGTTCTACCACATCTAACTATTGCTGGTGAAAAGATACAATGACAACCTCATTGCAAAACCTCGAGTGGCACTTAAATGCTGTTTTACCCTGCTTAATAGTTGGTGGTCATCCATATCTAAAGCTACATGCACTTCACAGGGGGCCAAAAGGCTCAAACATCTAAAGCCAGCAGAATTCATCAAACTCCTTCAGGCTTCCCTAAAGAGGGGAACTTGTATGCTGTAGGAGACTATTATTAATATTACTATTCCAGTACTTAGGATTGGAGCCACAGGAAATTTCCAAGACAGATGAAGCTTCACAAGGATAACTATCCCAGCTAGGCTATCATGGACACGTGGCATACTATGCAAATTTTGGGTTCATAGTGCTTCGGTCAGTCATTTTCCCTGAGAACTGAAGAGTGAGTGCAGAGACTGTCAGACAACAGCTCTGCAAACACAGCTCCTCCACCTAAAATTGGCAGAAATGTTCTTCTAATGCCCCGAGATGAATGTCCAGTGCAGCTGTACTGCACTGCAACAACTGCACCAGATTGGGCAGCACCAGCACCTCCACTCACCCCTGCTCATCAGAGCTGCTTTCACAGCCCTGCAGCTCCTTCTGCTTTTTAAGGAAGGGCACATGAAATAAAATGGCATCAGAAAGACAAAAAGGAATTAAGAGACCTTGGATACAAACTGAAGAGCTGTATGACAGTAAATCCCAAGGATCATTTTAGACAGGTGTCTTGGTTAGAGTAATTTTCACAGTTCTTGGTTGGCAGTGAATATTGTGCTGTCCATTACACTGCTAACTCAAGTACATATCGATCATATTAAACTCAGAAGTTGAAAAGGACTACTTATGAAATAGGAAAATAAAATCAGAGTCACAAATTACCACACTTGTAAAGAGATACTGAGATGGGCCAGTCTTTGTACAAGCTGTATCAAAATGTCCACCATCTTTGTTGTAGTGAGACAGTGCTTGTCCACACTCAGGTCAAAGATTGTCTCTCAAATACCTGCATTTTTTCCTGCAAATAAACCATTATTTCACTGTATTACCAAACAGTCTCAGAAGAGGAGGAAGAGCCCTGAAGGAACAACTGGAAATCAGTAATCTGTTTTCCCTGACAAAACACTGGCTCTGCAGCCTCTCTGCCCAAGAACGTATTTGTTTCAGAAACTGAAGGTTAAAATCAAGGCCAAAAGAAGCCCTCTAGACACGAACAAGATAAATTAAAGTTGCCCTCACTGTTTGGACAGAATCCATGCCATCCCTTGGCAGACTGCAGAGACAATTCTTGTAATCTACTAGACAGGGTTACTTCTTTTCTTCTCCCATCTTAAATGAAAGCTCAGAATTTTAGTTTTACACTGCAAGCGAATGAATTTGTTGAAGCTTTACTTTTGTTACAAGCTCAGATTTAAAACCTATAACACAAATATAAGCAGACAACCTTAACAACCTCATTACTAAAAAATGTTGATTACTAAGGATCATGGAGATAAAGAATATTACAGTTCAGAAAACAGGAAGAGCTAGGAGGAAGAAAGTAAGTTTGCTTCTTGGAATATTATGGAATGAAGTATACTGTTGGAAGTCAAAACAGTTTTCCCTGGATGTTTAAAATGAAATATGCCTAGATAACCTGCATCACACAGAAGCAAAAAAAGGCACAAATATTTTATTTCTACCCTCAGGTTACTTCATGATTGATTCCCACTTCATATTCTTCCTATCTTGGGGCTGCAGCATTTCTTTTGTTTGCTACATCTTTGTTTTAAATTACTTATTACATAAAACCCCTTATTCATACAAAGTGTCACTTGATCTGAAAACAAAATGTGGAGGAACTGAAGCACTCTTTAACTGGCAATGGATGTGCAGGGAAAAGCTGACACTCAATACAAAGGAATTAATTGAGAGTTTATTCCAGATGGTTCTCCTCAATTAGTATACAAGTCATCAGAATAATCTATGGACTTTAATGATATGATCTTTTTCTATAATGCATTTTGGTTTTTGCCTTTAACAACCTGTTTAAAAAAAAAATCTGCCAGATGAAATATTCAGCACAAACTGTGATCTTTACTATTTGTAGAAAATATGAATTAAAAAAGGACACTATCAGTTAATTCTTATTTTAAATGTTTACACTTATAAAAATGCTTTGGAAGCTTAAAACTGAAATCCCTTGTAATATTCTTCTTCTTCCTACCTCCCTCTTCCCATCTTAAACGCCTTTATTAGTCCAGGATTATCATAAATGACAGAGTGCAGCTGCTTAAAAACATTAAAGGACCACAAATGCATAAACTGTGTTTAAAAAAAAAAGAAAAAAGGAAGCTTACATGGATTTTCTTCAAACAAATAAAATGCATAGATGGCTACGGTACTCATCCGTCAACCTTTACAGTGTCCGCTTGAGGTAGCCTTTCTACAGAATTACTAAACAAGCCCCAACATAATCTAAATCCTTGCATCAAAACCGCTATCTCTGAAAGTCCACTCATTTTAACACCACTGGTGATCAACATAATACACTTTAAAAGCTTTGGACAAAACAGCAGGTACAGTGGACATAAATGTTAGTTCTAAATCTGCAGCCCTCAATGTACATTGTACGCACATAAATATCTCAGCTATAATACACATTCCAGATCCATCCCTAAAAGCCATACTATTATGGAAAGCACAGCCATGCTAGCTTCAAGATACAAACCATAATTCCACGTCTACAAACAGAAAGTATAATTAGTGGCAGTTTATTGCCTCATACAAATTTAACCAACATGGCAACCATGCCAAAGGAATTAAAACATTTTCAGGACATATGTACAGACTGTACATTTCAGAAACATCTGAACAATAAAAATGCAAGAACAATCTCCGCATTACAAATTAAACTAAACAAATGGTTTGAAACCGTCAATGCATTGAATGGGTTTACAAAGGCACTTCCCTACCCAAAATAGGAAATGACAATCTGCAGCCTAGAGGGAGGTTGGAGAAGAGTGCTCATCAACTACTGCACAATCTCAACTTTAAGAAAAAATAAGCAGGATTTAATCAAACATTTATAGGATTCAATGTGATCCACTTCTGAAAGAATTCACACAGTCTCATCTTTGTTTTTCTGTTGCTTTTCTTGGCTCTCTCGTTCTGTACTTTGGCTCCTTCGACGATCATGTTTGTCAGAATGGTCCTTGCTATCACTGTGATCATGTTTGTGGGAACGTTCTTTGCTTCTGCTACGCTTCCTAGATTTTTCTTTGCTGGGACTCTGATCTCGTTTTCTGGACTTCTCAACACTATCTGTTCTTCCTCTGCTCCTGCTTCTACTTCGTTTATTTGATTTCTCCTTATTTTCATTTTTATGTTTACTTGATTTTTCTTTGCTCCTGCTTCTGCTGCGCTTACCTGTGTTCCTGCTTCGGCTCCTACTCCTATGTTTTCTTTCCCGGCTTCGACTTCTACTATGCTTTCTCTCTTTTTTGGAATCCCTCTTGTCATCGCGGTGTTTCTTCTCATCTTTGTCATCCTTGTGTCTTCTCTCCTCTGTGTCACCCTTACTTTTCCTTTCTTTTGACCTTTCTCTAGATCGATCTTTTTCCCTCTCACTACCTCTTTCCTTATCATGATCTCTCTCTTTTTTCCGACTCCGTTCATTTTCTTTTTCTCTCTCCCTATCCCTGTCTCTTCTATCTCCTTTCCTGTCACGACTTCGACTCCGGCTTCTGTATCTGTCCCTGCTTCTGCTTCGCCTCCGTTCTAGTGAGCGATCGGTACTTCGAGATCTCCGCCTTTCTTTTTCTCTCTCCTTTGCTTCACGTTCTAATCTTTGCCGTTCTCTTTCTCTTTCTAGTTCTCTATCAAAACTAGATGATCCATGGCCTTCCCGATGGTGACTTCTGCTTCTGGATCTTCTGGGAGACCTCCTGGGACTGATGGATCTTGGTCTTGGAGACCTTTTAAAACAGAAGATATTATATATGAAACACCTCCTTCAATATTTAAGAGATTCTCTTTCCAATTTATACTTTACACACAGAGCCTATATTTAATCTTAAATACCAAATATCATCTGATTATGTTAATTTATAAAGTGTTGCCTTAAAATCTATCTCAGTGAAAAGACAACATGTTGCTGATAATAAGTAGTTCAATATTGAACTTTTAACATTCATTTTTAAAATAATGTGTATGTGACCTTGAACGTCTACGTTCTGCATGCCGGTCTATTTCTTCCATCCCCTCCTTGCCATCTTTCTTGATTTTTCTAGGTCTGCTTTTAATTTGCTGGTCAATGGCTTTCTGGACTGGCACAGGAATTCTTGGAAACAATGTGGAAAACCATTCAAGCTTAGTGAGGAAGGAACGAAGCATCTCCCCTATGGTCATAACGCAACCCCCACCTGCCTTCACGTCCAGGTCCTGCAAAATACAAGCAAAAAATATCCTGATGGTCAAAAATATTCTTTACTGATTAAAAAAAATGCTGCTACATTACTGTCCTATTGAAGTCTCATGATTATGAAAGTTTACTTGTCTCATATTCTAATACATTTCCTTAGAGAAATTCAAACTCTGCACCCTTTGGATTTGGCAGAATGTTACAGATAGGGAATGGGAACTTAATATATATGCATGCAGGCACATACTAATCCTGCAGCCATCTGGATGGTAAGGGACTGTCGATGAAGAGATTAATGCAAAATCCCCTTACACAGTCTAGTTATATGGTATGGTCTTGCATTGTATTTAAATGCCACAAAGTTGAAAAGTCCTCTGAAACTATATTTAATGCTCCATTTTGTGGATGTATAACTGTGTACCATCATTCCCAACCCTGTAGCCTAAATCATTTATGAACTACATCATTGCCTATCTAAAAATGATCATAGAAAAACCTCTAGTACAAAATGGCATCCTGACAGAATTGGAAGCAATAGCAAACCAACTGCCATGAAGCAGTGAGGTTTCTAATTTAGAAATATGTAAAAAAATAAATAAATGAACAAATAATTGGAAACGCATAATCCATGATGACCATTGTCTCTGAAAAGGGTCATTACCGCATGAAGGCCTTCTTGCTATGCCCTCTCACAGCTCAGGACATGTTAGTCAGCTATTGTCAGTCCCAAACCTATAGTGCAAGCACACAAGGAAAGTGAGATTTGTTATCTAAACAGGAAGAGAAAATCTGAACGTAAAACTGCTTGCACTCACACACATTTAAGTGTTCAGATATACAGTTTTTCCAAATATAATCGCTGCAGAGATCTAAAGAAGAAAAAGAGGAGTTAAACGTAGCACCTGGAGAGTACGTACAGTTAAACAAAATAAACATAAGAAGCATTTTGAAAAGTAACTCTGTGTCCTGGGAGGATTTTCACAGCAGCATGACAAAAGATGAACTGCTTCCACATATTTAAGAACTGGAGGGAAAAAAAAATCCTGTAGGTTTAAATAATTCCATATATAAAAATTTGCTTCATCCTATTGAGCTTGGCCAGGACTGGTAAGAAACTTAAGCAGCCCCAAACAGTTTTTCTACATAACACAAAGCTATTGATAGCAGCTGGGAAAGAAACACTAATTCCAAAAATATAGTGGGAGATTTTAAACAACAAGAAATAAACACATCTTGATACCCAGTATCAGCAAGAACTGAAATGTAAAAACTAAAAAATGTGCTTTGAATAATGAACCAGCTAAGATCTGCACAATGAATTGTACTTGTGACTGCTTTACTGTCCTAGGAATTGACTTTGTAGGACTCTGAGAATGAAGCCACCTCAATCCTTCTCATAAATTGCAGTCCAACGTTGTGGAGAATTCATTAGCTAGCCCCACCTGGGGGAGAAGGACATTACACTGATTCAAGCAAGAGTCCAATTTGGTTCCATTTTTGTTAAAAATCTACTATAGCATATGTTTACCTGAAATTACCAGCTGTTTCCTTTGCTCAGTTTTTTCGATACTTAGCAAGAAAGAAGCCGTTTAAAATACATACACTGCATTGCAGTTAGACACAGGTATAATTAACACTATTTTTAATACCAGTATTTGAACATCATTTGCAACTAAAACGTTTGAAATTTCTTCAAGTAGATGCCTACTGTAACACTGAAGATGGCAAGTGATCCTTCCTGCTCTAGTCTTAAACTCAGGATGTAATTCAAAATCTGCTCATAAATACAAATTGCAGTGGTATGTAGCAAACTGTGTCTTGAACTTTATGGCCCAAGAAACCTCACCCACCAGCTCCCTACTGTTTCTCCAAACAGTAAATCAGGACTAGGATACTAAAGGTATTATCCTATTTGACTGCATAATAATGCAACCTCTTTACTGAATTTCTCCTGTTAGCAACTCCTCTTTTGATCTGCCCCATTAACAAAGACATTCAGGTTCCAGAAATAATGCCACCTTATGCAGTAATCAGGCTTTTTGCTTCTCCTCCAAAGAAATCCTGGGTTTAGTTGTTCCAGGACATGAATAATAACCAGAGAGATTTCTGGCAGTATTTTCCAAGGGGAATGTTGGTGTCTACCATATAGTTCCCACTCTTTCATGTAAGCATCAATTCCTCCATCCCAGTAATAAATAGATAATATAAATCTGGCATTCACATGACTTACTACACCTCACCTAGAAGTTACTATGATTTTTAAAAACACACAGAAGACACATTCACACAGCCTGCTGTCTGCATTCTGATTCAGTACACCTGTTCCACATGGCTTTAAAAATCTGACACAGTAACATCTTAACCATGAAAAAATCTGTTAGATCTTCAAAATCTAAGAGAAATCACCCAGGTCCCAGCTCAAACCTGTTTTCTGCACTAATTAATGTGCATAATGTAATGAAGAACATAACACTGTAACATTCAAAGGACAGAAAACCCTATCAAGCAATGTTTAAGCCTAAAGTAGTAATATGAAAAGAAACAAAAGAAAACAAATTATTACCCTCGCCGACATACCTCCTCATCATCAAGAAAGGATTCAAACCAGTCCCATAGATCTGTAGGTGGCTGTGTGTACCTTTAAGCACAAAAACAATGTAAAATTTTAATACAGTTTTCTGCATATTAGATCAGTCATTAGTTGATGATATTGATACTTACCTAATATACATAAATCCAAGAGCCCTAATATATGGGGAGTCTGTATGAGTGATAAGGCCCATCACTTGCTTACGAGTGAGCTTCAGTGTAAATAATTTGTAGAGCAGACAAAAAGCAGTAGACACAATTCCTCCAGTTCCAACACCACGCACCTTTCAAAAGCAGAAAGTTAGGTGAGGATGCAGAAGTCACAAAGACATTATCCCAAACCTACAAAAGAATATGAGAACTAGCACAGGATAAAATCTAAATCTACAAACAAAGCTATGGGGAAAAAGTAACACTACTTACATCCACAGCTTTGGAAGCAAGAAGAATTTATCTACTCTTTAAAATAAATATTTTATATCTAGAGCCAACATAAAAGCACATTTTATCTACTGTTTGGAAAGTTATTCACCAGACAGAAAAATTTAAGAAGGCACGTACTTCTACTTACCCCTCCACACATCCCTGTCTGGCCTGCTGTTTTTCTGCTGCCCTTCTCCCATGGTTCAACATGCGTAACCTGAAAGGGTGACGTGGGAAACAGGAAGAAAGAAAGAAAATTACAATTACAACCTTCATAATGTTTAGGTGACCACACAAGCCTGATACAACAATGGATATGCTAAACCAATCTTAAAAAACTGTCTTCTAGCAAATCCAAGATCAAATCTGCTTTGTCATTAAAGCAAAGCACTTGGCTTTTTTAATTACTACATTAAGAAATTACAGCCAAAATCTTCAATGAAATTGAAAACAAACAAATCCCATAGCCCCAAAGGAAACATCCATGCTTATACTATACTCCACATACTGTCAAATACTTTATGACTAAATCCCATCACTACTACTTCAGTGTAATTAAACAACTACCTTTATTTAAACTATCTCCTTACAAGTTTAGTGGTGATGTAGCTGATGACAGCTACAAAAGTCAAAATATACAGTCTCATACCCCTAAGTCTCATTTCTGAACTGAACTTAACTAGAGATTTCTTTTCTTTATTACTTACTATTAGGACAAAAGAAATATGTTTATCAAAGGTAGTATTTTAACAAACATAAAGTCCATGTTTTTTCTCTTAGACTGCAGTTATGTTCTTAGATAAAATGATTCCTAAGTACAAACAAGTAAAATTTACCCAAGACAAATCCTGTGACATACATTTAGGGATGAGCACACAAACACCATCAACAGCTAATCAACACCATTCCTGAAACTTGACAATAAGTCATAAACAAGCTCAGAACAAAATTCTGAAATTTAGAGAAGCAGTATCTGGCTCAATAAACAAGCATATTTCCTAAACACATCAACTTAAAGTATATGTAAAAGACAAAAAAGGATGCAATGGTGTATCTAAAGAATACACTGGATTGGGAGTAAGAGTTCATGCTATATGGTACTTCACAAATTAAGATTCTTTAACAATACATGAAATAAAACCAGTTATGTCCACAATCACATGAAATCAGAGATACACTAACAGCAGAAGTTGCTGAACTGTTTGTTTGGGCTTTTTACAGTTGCTGTCTTTGCCAAACAGGAAATATGAGATATGCCAATACTGTAGAATTCAAAATCCACTATAACTTCCTGTACTGTTATAAATAATACTGCGTATTCTTCTGGTTATATAGCATTGCCTCTCATAGGAAATTAAAAATATTTTTTAGACAAAGGGTTGAGTATAACACCACCACAAACGCTAGTCTTCAACTTTCGAAAATTACATTCAATGTAAACATAATGGTTTTGACAGGTATCAATTAAAACAAACAAAACCCTGAAAAGAACATTCATTTCAAAAATGAGTATTTAAAGTTTTGATCCCACAAAGACTGCTTTGTATGCTTAACTTGTCAGAAATACACAGAAGAAATGAAGCTGAGGACATGCACATGGTGTTAAAGGTCAGGGATAAAGGAGGAAGTCCTACACTTTATATATACAAAACTGAAAGAGGAGCCCAGAATTACAAGTTAATTAATTCAAATATCTGGACACAATCCACATCTTCAAAGGTGGTCCTTATCACTAGCTGCCTGTGTGACTTACAATCACCATTCCTGATAATCCAGCACCCAGCATTCTAAAATTTTCTAGAAGAGCCACTTGTTTCTTAGACAGACAAATACACTTGAAAATAGAGCTGCTATGACAGGTACCATGCTCATTACAAAAACCCCCAAAACCACAACAACTAACAAAAAAACCCACAGTTAAGTATTCAGGAATTTTAAAACTTAAGAAAATTCAAATATTCTTAATATCAATGAAGCAGCTTAACCATCAGGTTATCTTCTCCCGCACAGCCATTACTCAGGAGTGAGTAAGGGGCTGAGTTTTCTCTTTATTTAGCATGCAGTTTTGAGTCACACTGTCAAGTTCAGTAAACAAATCAGATCAATATGCAGATTTTTAATGGTATGTCAAAATTCTTCCCAAATTTAAGATAAAACCACTTTTGGAATGAAACAGTAGGTCAAGCAAATGAACAATTTGAGCTAATGCTGCCGAGTTCTACCACTACAGAGATGACGAATTGCACCAAATACTTTTTAGTGGGTTAGAAAGGGTTCACTTTAAAAATAAAGTAAGCTCTCAAATTTTCTGAAAATATGTTTCTTTCATAATTTTTCAGCTCTAAAAATCAATTGCATAAGTAAACTCTGCTACTTTCCATTCAGACAGACATGAGTCTCTCATGCAGCATGTAGTAAATAACGAGATGCTGCCGACAATGTATGTTACATATACTAAGTATTAGGAGAAATAAATAATCAGCTCCAAATGACAGAGCCCATGCAGAGAAATGCTACCTTTATGTGAAAAAAGCAGCAGCATAAGTAAGTGCAAACTGCCAAAAATCTCAAAATACTGTGGTGGAGTTATTTCTAACAATTATAGTGCCTTAAGTAACTTACTTTGGCTTGGATAAATGAAACAAAAAGGCTACATTTGCTTTTTATTTTATTTATTTCAAATATACTGAAACCCACCAGTTGACACAATATCAAGTAGAATTAATTTACTTGAAAAAATACACCAATAACGACCAAAACACAGGTGACTAATTGAATTATCTAAACTTGAATTATCTAAATTTTGGTCTCGTTATCAGAACAAAGAAAGTGGCTGCGTTGATTAGCATTAATTATGCATACCTCTACCTGGGAGAGTGGCTTGATGGAAGCCCCGGTGCAAAACTGATTCAATCCTGCTAACAAAACAAGAACCGAGACATAGGTGCCCTGATACAGATCATTCATCTCCCCAGCACATCCTACCTAACGCCAAGAGAAGAACTAAAACCAACTCGTTAAGTTGTAAGCTGAGTTATAGAGGAGGGAATCCTAACCTGGAACTGAGAACGAAAGCCACAGGCAGACACCTACGGTGAGCACCATCCCTCCTGTGCGGTCACTCGGCGCGCTGGCGGCTCCGCGCTGCGGGAAGAGCCGGTCCGTGGCAGCGGCGGCAGATCCGCGCCCTCCCCGCTCTCTCCGGCTGAAGGCGCAGCCCTCAGACGGCCATTTCGCCCCCACCGCCCCGGCTCACGCTGGCCTCTTCAAACCCAATTTACAGCTCCGCAATTCCAAATCCGACGCGGAACACGCCTCTTGTGAGGCTGAGAAGGCAGAGCCTTGGATTCCCTCAACTCAGCAACACAAGCGATATTTACTCCTATCCCTCACCGCAAGATAAAGGGCCAAAAGGCGCGGGCCGCAACCAAACCGGGCCCGGCGCCAGCGCGGCCCGCGGGCTCACCTTGAAATAGATCTCGTCCACCACTTCGTGGTAGGTCTTGAGCTCGTAGAGCTGCACCTTGAAGTAGGGAGACGAGAGGATGTTGGTGAGGATCATGGGGTTCAGGTTCATGGTCTTTTCGTTGCCCCACAGCGGCAGCACGTTGCCCTGCTTGCCCGAGGCCGCCGGCTTGGGGCCACCGCTCTGCAGCGGCTGCTGCACGGGCGGGACGGCGCCGGGCGGGTGCTGGGCCGCCTGCTGCCCCTGGCAGTTCGCCACCGCGGGGCTGTTGTTGGCCATGGCGGGTCGGCGCTCGGGGCAGGCGGGCCGCGCACACGGAGCGGGTCCGGCGGGCGCTGCCTCAGCCCCGACAAGATGGCGGCCGGGGAAGTGACGGTGGCGCCTTCCGGGGCCGCGTCACCGGCCCGCGGAGAGAGCGGGGAAAGGGCGGGGGAGCTCCGGACCCTCGGCGCGGCCCCTCCCGCTGACACCCCGGCGTTCTCCCGCTGCTCGCCCCGCCCTCGCCTCGGCTCGCGGCAGCCCGGGGTCCGGCAGCCGGGGCGTCACCGCCAGGGAGGGCGAGGGGACTCTGTGGCTCGAAGGGAGGCAGCTGCTGACACCGTCACACGGAGTTCAGTAGATTAAGCCATCGATTTAGCAACGTTGGAAACTGTTCCCCTGTCGTTGGTAATGAGGCCATGGCACAACTGGCGCTGGCTGCTTCTGCCTCAGCAACAGTGGAGAAGCAAAGAAGTCACAGAATGACTTAGGTTGGAAGGGGACCTTGAAGCCTTATTTGTCTAGTTCCATAGAGCAGGCTGCTTCAAGCCCCATCCAACCTGTGCTTGAAGGGATGGAGCATCCACAGCTTCCTGGAGCCCCGGAGGGCAACGACACGGGCAGTGGACACGGCCCAGCCTGTTCATTTGATGGCAATGCTGGGTACAAGGCCAAGACCTGGCTGAGCAGCTTCTGAGAACCCCTCAGACACCCAGAAAACTCTAAATGCTCCCTGCTGCTCAATTCCAGCTCAACAGCTCTTTCTGAAACTCATAGTCCTACACACAGACTTGGAACAAGCAGAATTAGGTTAAACAGCTAAGAGAGAATCACTGTCTACATATAATTATAAACAGAAAAGAGAAAATCATCTGGTTTTGCCTGCAAAAGTGAAAAAATGCAAACCCAATATAGCTAGTTACATATGTTGGCATCAGTCTTTAAACCTAAAGTACAAAAGGTAGACTGAAAGCATAATTTGGAATTGCCAAAATATTTTAAACATCTAATGACCGTGCAAAAATCCTCTGAAAGTTCAGTGAAATAACTACACGCTGGGTGTAATGTGCTGAAGTATGTTTAGTTGTACACGGAAGGGCTCCTCCCCATTGCTCAGCACATCAGGAAACAGGTATAGGGAGAAGTTGGTATGAAATCATCCATGGGAATAGCATCTCTACATGCTAGAGCTAACCCAGGTTTTTAATTTAGAAAAGAGGAGATAAATACTGTTGGAAGTAACATTAAAATACCTTCACTCTTCATTGCACATTGAAACACTGAGAAACAGTTTATTTTCATTACCCTGGCCCTTCAAGTACATTAGAGCTTATACTGTAGCAGAGAAGTGTTATCAGGGCCCTGGCAGCTAACAGTTTCTCTAAGCTGCCTGTTCTGCTATCAAGGCTTTTCACTCCTCTTTTCTAGAAATGATCACCAGCCTCCTTTTGGCCTTCTCATCTTGGCTGATTTCCAAGGACGTTTACAAAATCTTCATTACTTGCATGGCTCTACCATAGTGATGAAGTAAATACCCATTTAACAATCTCAGATCAAATCAGAGAACTAATCATAAAAACTAATTCCAAGAAAGTGTCTTTATAACAATTGATAACAGTGATCTTGTTCTGAGGGCAGTTAGCTAGAGTAGTAACTTTTCTTTGAACATAAGTGGTTTCATTATTATTGTTTGGAGCACTTCCTTAATTTTTATTGTGTAACCACTTCAAGACAGCCCATACTTCTGTTATAGTTTATACTGCCCTAATTGTGTTTCCATGCATTTACCTTTTCCTGTTGGAATTCAGTCAAATATGTTCCAAACCTCAGTATTTTTTTATACTCTCTATCAGATCACCTTTTTATACTTCTTTCACTCTTTGGTAGTGATGCTGAAACCTCTCATATAGTTGCAACATATAAATCTATTTGCTCCAAATCAGATTTTCTTCCCTCAGTCATCCCAGCTGGTTTTTATAGAGTACAGCCAAAAAGAAAAAGAAAACCAAACCAAAAAACAAACCAAAGAACCTCAAAATGAGGTGATTTTCACTTGCGAACACCAAGAAACTATATATAGAGTAAGAAGAACGTGATTAGTGAGTAATAGCAGCTTCACTTCTCATTCACACAGATGAATTCTTAATTTTTTTTTAAATGGGCCAAATCTGTTAATTGAAGCTGAGGAGAAAAAGACTAGTACTTCAGTCATTAAACATCCTCTGAATTTAGCTGAGAGGACTGGTTGTTAGCTCTTGAATTACACATTAAGCAGTATTGCTGTATGGATATTCCTGTCAAATATCAGTATGGACTAGTGTCTCGTGGCAGCAGTGCTGCATTGTTTCTTTTGCCGTCAGGTTCCATTATATGCACTGCAACTTTATGGGGAAAGTACTGGAATTGCATACAGTTGTCTTTCTCATTCCAGTTACTGAAGGAAATAAATGTCAGCAGTTTAGGATTTCTTGATTCATGACTTTATATTGTGAGATGCTTTTATTCCAGTATAGTCATACCATTTGTTGCTCTGTGTAGGGTGCAAAAGTAACAGGCTTCTCTAAAAAAAAACCTGCTTGATTTGTGGCATATTGAGCTAATACAATATGAATATTCAGTTTGAAATTATAGACTGTAATGTGAAAATTACCTTGGAACTGAAGCTTCCAAGTAACCTCATTGACTTGGACCTCCTTTAAGTAAGTGGTGCACTAGGTAACTTATTAAGGTCCCTTCCAACATAAATTATTCTATGATGCCTTGAGACAGTTACATAGATGTACTACTGCATAAGGAAAAAAAAAAACAAAACTAAAAAACAACCAGACTAAATCAAAGATTTTTTTGTGAGAAAATAATTTTAAAAAACCCTTTTTTTTATTTAATGGGGAAAAATCAGAAGAATTTTTCAATACTTTTTTCAGCAAGTACATCGACACCCTGGAGATAAAGCAGATTTTCCATGTCAGAACTGCAAATAGTGCTCACCATATCTTTCATGTTGCCAGTCTTCCAAAGATTGGCTCTCCAATCCAATGTCATCACCTAGTATGGAACAATCAGAAAGGATATCTCTGTGATTATGTTGTTCATAGTGGAGAATTATAACAGCTGATAATTCTGAAGGTTTCACTCACAATGGTACATTTTGGGGTGAATTCTTACGTACTATTAGGACATTGTGTGAATTTACACTGTGTTATGAACTTAATTTTACTGTAATTTTAATGTTCTTCTCTGTCCTTTTTTTGTTTAAAGAATCCATTATACTGACTTGTAAGTAGAATTTCACAGGATACCAGAATCCATAGCATTGGAAGCTGGTAAGTAAAAGACATATTAATAAACCTTTCTCTCAGGGAAAAAAGAAAAAAACACTGGGCAGAATTTACAGAATGTGATTACTCAACAATCAAAAAGATTAACTGTATGCTCTGTCTAGGCCACAAAACTTAAAATGTTAGCCAAGAGTTGGCATATACATTTCTAGTATATGCTGAAATCTTAAAGAGCATTGAATTATGATCTAACTTTATTCTCATTGCCATCACAGTCCTGCCTCCTTCTAGGTGCCAGGCCTACACTATTTTTATTAATAACAGCCCTGCCTGGGATTAGCAAATGTTTTACATGCTACAACAGAAGAAATGGGACATTTAGAGACATGCTTTCCTTTCTACTTTCACCGTGCAGCTATGCAGCAGCCTGCTCACCGAGAGACAAATTTGCCCCAGTGTGGAAAAGACTTAATGAAACCCTGCAGAAGACATCGATTTTGGATGTTTGTGCTCTCACTCACCCAGGCAGGGCTAGTTCACTGCAAATGGCAGCACAATAGCGCATTTCCCCTCTGTGGCGTAGCAAACACGGTTTTACACACAGCAGCACCGCGAGGGATTTGCATGAGGATTGTCGAGATTTTTGGGGTTCAGTGTAAAAAAGTAGGGACACCACTCGCCGCCGCCAATCATCTTTTAATTCCACTGAAGGAGGCTGGCGCGGACCAGTACAACAGGCGGGGCTCGGACGGTCTGAGGTGCTGATTTTTCCTTCGCCTTAGCGAAGATCACCCCGCACCGAGGGCTGTCCATTGGAGCTCCCGGCGTTCCCCGGAGGGGCCGCACCCTCGTGGGGCTGGCTGCTTGTGCCAGGCGGGAGAAAAGGTGGAGCGGGAAGCGCGGGGGAGCCCGGCAAGGGACAGAGGTGGCTGGGCCGGGAGGCAGCGGCTTGTCGGCGGTCGGGAGCCAGCGGGGATCCGGAACCAGGGCGGCTGAGGAGCCGGCGGGGCTGAGGCCGTGGGTGCCGCGGGTGGCCCCTCAGGCGGGCGCTGCTGAAGGGAACCCAGCAGGCCCGCTCAGCTCCTGAGGCGGTGGGGGACTGGCCTGGACACCGAGCCGGCTTTTGTGCATATGTATACACAAATACATATTTATATTTGTGTGTAAAAGATCTCGTAGAGCAATCAAGTTGTGTGGAGGCTTGGCCCAGATGCGTTTGGTTGTGGTCGTGGCCCAGGTGTGGTGGATGGAGAGTGACAGATTATGAAATTTGCTTTTTTAGATTTGTATATGATTTATAGTTGTTTAAATAAGGTTATTTAGATAATTACACGTGGAGACAACAACCTAATCGTGCTAATCCGAATTTTTATCATTCTCTGAGTAGAACTCAGATCAGGTCTACCCCTGCTTAATTGGGACTCAAACACCACTAAAACCAGCAAACTGTAACTGGATATTTTATTATGTGCTTCAGAAAATAACAGTTAACTTTTTATTCTAGCATTGCCAGAATACTATGGATAAGATCTTTCAAGAAGAGTTTACGCAAATTACTAAATTTGAACCTCCTTTGTACAAACAACGCTACCAGTTTGTTAAAGATTTAGTGGAGAAGTACAAACCTAAGAAGGTTGGTGTGTTTTTTCTCTTCAGGTTATATACACCTGAAAGTAAGTTTACACTTGGCATCTCAGGAAGACAAAATGCATAAATAACCTGTTGACCTAATTACCAAACAAT
The DNA here is from genome assembly GCA_013397375.1 of Toxostoma redivivum. NCBI lineage: Eukaryota > Metazoa > Chordata > Aves > Passeriformes > Mimidae > Toxostoma > Toxostoma redivivum. The sequence goes on from VXBI01007476.1 coordinate 2,387,435, forward strand.
AGTAGTGAAGGAACTGTTAAAACTGAATGGCCTTAGCAGGTACCTTGTGATGTTGTTTTTCAGGGGTGAATAAAATTTATGTTACTTGATGGAAAGAGGAGAATATTTAAACAAGAGAAATGCCTTAGACTGTTTTTGAAAGTTGTGGGCATTCTGTTTTTAATTTAATGCTGTGGAATTAAGTTCAAGTTGCTTTCCTCATAGTTGGGTTTTGCTTTCCAGAGCTGTTAGTTCTTTGTAGCATGTCAGGTTTATCTCATCATTTGCATGGATAGTCTCAGATGAGAAGTGACACTGAGAGTGTGGGATTATGTGAGGCTAACTCATCTCCACTTTCTTAATGTCTCGTAGCCCTCCACTTGTGTTGTCATCTGTGTCCCCCCAATATACCAGAACTTTTGTTTCACTACTCACTGTGAAAAGTTAAATTATTTAAGTAACATTTTGTAGTATTTGCTCTCTTCAGTGTGTCCTCCCCACTTCCTTCCCCAAAAGATCTTCTCAAGTCTGCAGTGTTTAACCCTTAATATCTTGAGGGGCATGCAAGAAACAGATGCACCTGCATTACTTATGTAATCATACTTCTAGTAGCTAATAAAAATCTAATCCAGTCTATGATACTGTGGCACTGTAATCTGCTTTCAAGTAGAACGTGTTCACCAGCATTGCATCTGTCTTTGAAGGCTTGAATTTTCTGATTTAGGATATGGAAGAGGTGGGAGGGTGAACTTGCTGTTTACACAGACTGTAGATAAAGTGGACAGAAACAACATGGGATTTTCACACAGGGAACAGCAGTGTGGTTCAGCCTTGACTGAGCCTGAGAAAGAACAGTGGGTTTGGTTTACATACACAACTATCTCTTTAGTTTACAGGAAAGACTATCTATTATTTGACTTCATGGTCTGAAGATCCCCAGAGTTCCCCACTTAAACATTAGACTGAGCCTGTAAACTTGTTTTATGCAGATTCTTTTCTGCTAACTTGGCTGCTGGTGAGCCTGTTCTCAGTGTTTTGAAGGGAGAACAACCCAGTGAAAAGCAGTGGTGAATGTGAAAATTGCTGCAGCTTTTATACTTAAAATTATACCGTACTGTTACTCATGTGGAAGACATTCTCCAGAGTCAATGGGATGTCCTACATGTACTTGTTTATAGCTGTACTAACAAAAGGTTAAAAAATGTATGTGCAGATCCTGCAAGATATTTTAAAAAGAATTTTCAAATCTTCATCTATCCTGCTTGCTTGCAACTGTAAATTTTAGTTATGATTCTGAAGTGCTTTATCATTAAAAAGTTATTTTGATAAGTATGGAATTCTAATTTTATGCAAATCTCTGAAATTACTTAGAAATATAAAGCATTTATACATTTTTTAATATCTAATTTACAGGTGGCAGATTTAGGATGTGCTGACTGCAGCCTTCTCTGGATGCTGAAATTCTGCAGTTGCATTGAAGTGTTAGCTGGGCTAGATATCTGTGCAAGTATAATGAAAGAGAAAATGTAAGCTCTTTGATTGTTTTGAGTTTTGTGTTTGTCTTGACCTAGTGGTGTGGTGGGTTTATCCTGGCTAGAGCCAGGAGCTCACCAAAAGCTGCTCTGTCACTCCCCTTCCTTTGCTGGACAGAGAGAGAAAATACAACAAAATGTTTACAAGTTAAAGGGCAGGGAGAGATCACTCATCAGTTACCATCATGGGCAAAACAGACTTGACTTGGGGAAATTAGTTGAATTTATTATCAAAATCAGAGCAGGATGATAAGAAGTAAAGCAAATTTTAAAAACACCTTCTCTCTACCTCTCACTCCTTCATGGGTTTATTGCCTGTTCTCTACCTCCTCTCCTGCAGTGATGCAGAGAGATGAGGAATGGGGACTACAATCAGTTCATTACTTGTTATTTCTTCTGCTGCTTCCTCCTCAGGGAGAGAAGTCGTTCCTCTGTTCCAGCATCTGGTCTGTCCCATGAGGGAGACAGACTTCCATGAGCTTCTCCAGCCTGGATCCTTCCCATGGGCTGCAGTTCTTCATGAAGTGCTCCAGCTTGGGTTCCTTTCCACAGGGTGCAGTCCTGCAGGAGCAAGCTGCTCCAGCATGGGTGCCCCTCTGGATCACAGGTCCTGCCAGCCAAGCTGCTCCAGTGTGGGCTCCTTTCTCCAGAGCTTCCTGCCAGGAGCCTGCTCCAGCATGGGCTTCCCATCAGAGAAACCTCTCCTGTAGCCGCCTGGCCACCTTGCCATGCAAACCAAATTCAAGTGGCATGGTGCAGTAGAGGCTTTCAAAATTAGGGTAACTGCAGAAACNAAGTCGTTCCTCTGTTCCAGCATCTGGTCTGTCCCATGAGGGAGACAGACTTCCATGAGCTTCTCCAGCCTGGATCCTTCCCATGGGCTGCAGTTCTTCATGAAGTGCTCCAGCTTGGGTTCCTTTCCACAGGGTGCAGTCCTGCAGGAGCAAGCTGCTCCAGCATGGGTGCCCCTCTGGATCACAGGTCCTGCCAGCCAAGCTGCTCCAGTGTGGGCTCCTTTCTCCAGAGCTTCCTGCCAGGAGCCTGCTCCAGCATGGGCTTCCCATCAGAGAAACCTCTCCTGTAGCCGCCTGGCCACCTTGCCATGCAAACCAAATTCAAGTGGCATGGTGCAGTAGAGGCTTTCAAAATTAGGGTAACTGCAGAAACAGCAGATTGGCAAATGGAGAGCTCTGTCATTGTTAGTTACATTGGATCTGTCCCTGGGAACTCTGGGTTGTAGATGCCCATACCATCACCTAATGTAGCCAAAGGTCTGGGTCATGCGGAGGCCCTCAGGGTGTGCACATCTTAGAAATACACTGTAAAGGCACTAATGCATGGTGTTAGGTATATCTATGTATGCTTATACCTTACTGTCTTCAGGAAGATCAGTTTTGATATTTTTGAAATGCACATGGAACTTTTAGTCACCATGGTCACTCTCGTTTGTCATTTTGAAATAGGAAGGTTAGCTCAGTGTGTGGTGTCTGGCTTAGAACCCCTCTAAAATGAGAGGTTTATGTGATCTTTGAAGCATTGGTCTGACGGATGAGCATAGGTTTCTTGAAAGCAGATTAATACCATTTCAGTGAAATGGTATGCAGGGTCAGGATGCTGATGTTATCTCTTGCTCTTTCTCAAAAATGAAGTAACCTTTTATATTTAATATTTATTGTGTGTTTTGTCTAGTGCTGTATTTCAGAATGAAATTTTCACATGTGCTTTGGTTTCTTGGTATATTTTACTTGGAAAAAATAGGTAATATGCTTGCCTAAAACTCTCCCCAAAACCCCACAAAGCTTGTCTAAACCAGACTTTGTGTGTCTTGAATTGAACTATTACCAGAATTTACAAGTGTCTTTCCAAGTGACTTGAGATTAATGGAAATTTTTGTAAACATGAAGGACAGTTTTAGGATTAACTTCTCCTCTTTCTGTTCTATCATAGGTAGTTACAAAAAGTGTTTTTATTGCATATTTTTTTTATATCCATGTCAAGTAGTTAACCTTTTTGAGATTCATGAGGTATCCATGCAGGGTGTTAGCTAGTTCATTTGTATGCACTATTTATCTTGTCTTACAGTCCTTCCTGTAACACCATATTTTTAATACTTTTGTAGGCATACATTGTCTCCTCTTCCTGTGGATTATTTGCAGCCATCTGAAAGATCCCTAACTGTTACCTTGCATCATGGTTCAGTTGCCCATAAAGATCCTTGCATGCTTGGTTTTGACCTGGTGACATGCATTGAACTGTAAGTATTAGGACAATATAAAATGTTTTTTTAAGTCCATTAGAGTTCAGTTTGGAATTTTGTCCATGCTCCAAACAGGCTTGATCAAACCTTTCAAGCAGAGGAGTAGAATTAGGAAAGTAGAAAGTAAAAGAGTAGCTTCTAATTTGGGATTAAATTAACCATACTAAGCAATTCAAGTAGTGTTTATGGCAGGAAGAGAGTACTGATGAAAAAGTACAAAATGCAAGAGGAGATTTGCTCAGACCAAATCCCCTGTGCTGCCACTTGGCCACGATGCCAGTGCTCATATTGCAGAGGTAGGCATAAAATTGCAAGGTACAGATACGGGTTTGGGGTTATTTTGACTGGTTGCTAAGATTATAGTAGTGTATTTTAAAACACAAGACATCAACTTGCTCTTTTCAGAATAGAACACCTGGAAGAATCAGAGCTGAAGAAGTTTCCTGAAGTGGTGTTCGGTTTCATGGCTCCAAGGATAGTTGTGGTCAGCACTCCAAATTCTGAATTTAACACTTTGCTTCCAGGAGTGAAGTTATACAGGCATCCAGACCACAAATTCGAGTGGAGCCAAGCACAGTTTCAAAGCTGGTAAGGTGCAGAACGTGATATGCTGGGTGCATATGATGCAGCTCTGAATGCCCACTAGAGTGAGAAATGAATGGCAGTGCATTTTCAGAATGGTTCACTTACTTGGTTTGCTGTCAGTGAAGTGTCACCTCCTGATTTGGTGGTTTCTTTGCTATGGAGAGCAGTTAAGCATATTCTGTGGGTTTTGTATTTTCTGATGGTGGTTATATTGTCTTTTACTGTAACTGCTCTGCAAAAAAGATTTAAAACTTTTACTTACTTTTAATGTATCTTTATTACAATCAACATAGTTGAATTGTAAGGTATCAATCTTTTTGCATAATACCCTGCTATAGAAATTCTTCATAAAATCCAAGAAATGTGCTTGCTATATATGGTGTGTAATCAAAGCACTCAGTAAGGGTATGCAAGCAAATTTATCAGATAACCACAGCAGTGGGGCATGTTGAACACAGGATAGTTTAATGGATCATGACACAGTGAAGGATTTAATGCAAATCATATGCACATGACAGAGGGTTACATGAGATCTATCTTACCCTTAATATCAGTAATGTAACAAAAATAAAACAAAGAGAAAGTGGGATGCTGTAATAACATTCAGCTGTCAAGCAGTTATGGAAGAAAATACATGGTTCAGTAAAGAGTGCCATATCTCAGTAGCCAACTCTTGGTGTATCTATAATGGAAATTTTGCCCCTTAAACTCCATTGTTTCTGCTATGCACTTTAAAGTATCCAGTGATTTTTGAGTAAATAGTTTTGCAAAGTTGGAAGCATGTATTTTTCCCTACATAATGATACTAAAACCTGCCTGTACTTAGCTACCTTAGACTACCTTAGAGACAATTTCTATGACTTCAAGTATATTTAGATTTTGCTTTTAGATAGATGTGAATTAAAATTATTGAAATCGCTGAAGAAATGTGGGGGTTTTTTGAGCTGTAAACATGAGAAAGCCTTTGTGTTGTGAAATAGAAATATTACATTATTCTCTAAAATACATCAGATGTTAATCAGTTTTCTTCTTTTTCATGGAGAATGATGCAGGTAGGTAGCGCAGTTTTGGTTCTCTGCCCCATTCCTTTGTTCATACTGGCTGATGTACTATAAGATACTTTTCATTTAAATGCTATGTACACTATTGTAACCTTGATCGGGTAGATTTTAGTCTTTCTATATTTACAGAAAATCACACTTTCTCTATTAACTGATCTCTTGTAGTTTAGAGGTGTGTATGTTTTTTCTGGGTTCTTCTCAAATAATTTTGTTCTTGAAAATCAGTTTTTAGCTGACTTCCAGGTTGGTGACTAAGCAACTGTGAGCATTAACATTCCATGCACATATTTTAAAAGAAACAGTAATGTTTGGATGGCTAAATTACTGATATTAAATGATTCAGACTATGGTAAGCATCTTACAGCTCTGGTACAACAAGATGTGACAGTGCTTATCTTCAGGCATGAGAATATTGTTAAAGAAATTATGTTCAAGCCTTCACAGCCTTAGAGTGTTGTGTCTCCTTAAGAATGGATCTTTATCACATGGAAAGATGAACACTTCATGTAATTGGAATAATTTGTCTTTCTTAGGGCTCTAGAGACTGCCAGATGCTATGATTACTCAGTGGAATTTACTGGTGTTGGGCACCCACCAACAGGAATGGAGAAGATTGGGTTTTGTACCCAAATAGGTGTGTTTGTTAGAAAATATCCTCAAACCAGTGAATCTGTTCAGTCTGAGAAACCCACTGAAGCAGTTTACAAAACAGTAAGTATTATTTTCTTCCTTTACAGGTATGAATAAAGAGTAAAGTTGTCTCTGACTGCCTGTGAGTTTGTTACCATGCAATACTGGTACTGTCCTGTCTTAGCTCTGACTATCATCAGGACAAGATAGTCTCATTCTTTGTGTTTCCTGTTGTACAAAGGCCTTAAACTCTTAGGATATTTGCTAAATAACACTATGGATAATCATTCTTAAGATACTCCTATCCTTGGAATGAAAATTTTCCTTTCTGCCAGCTATTTTCCCTCTAATTGGTAATTTTATTTATTATGTGGCTGTTGGCAATGACACAGATTTTTCAGATAGATAAAAAATTTAAAAAAGCTTTTCTTACTAAATGCCATGTGGTATAAATCAAACCTTTTTCCAGAGTTGACATGAAGTAACAATGCAAAAATAAATACACTGTTGGGGTTTTATTCAATTTTATAAGGCCTTAAATTATTTGTTTCAGTGAACATACTTTAATATTTCAGTTATTTATGTAAAAATATATAAGTATGTTCAAATGACTTGTGACCTGAACTGAAACTAAAGCGGTGTTACAGCTTTATCTTTTATGGTTTCCAAGCTATAAAAACATTTGTAATTTCTGTATTGGAAATTGCTTTGCATGTGAAATGTTATCTGTCATCTACTGCCAATAATAGAATCATGAAGTGCTCTTTAATGCTCACCAAACTTGGAAATAGATCTAAGTGATGGACATGTACTAGAAATTACATTAATTAGCTCCCATTACAGGGTCCTTTTGGAGAGAATTTTGACATGGGTATCCTTTGAGATTGATCAAGAGTATTAATGTTGTTTCTTACCAAATTAATTTTTACTTGGTAACTAATTTATAGGAAAAATTCAACATTTCAAGATGTATTTGGAAAGTAAGAAACAATTATAGACAGTGGAACTTCACTAGTAGTGTGTTGGTATAAAGCACTTCCTAGTAACCTGGTGGGAATGAGATTGCCTGCTTAGTTTCCTTAATTGCCTTGGAGTATTGCTCAGTACAGAACACACTACAAGTTCACAGATTTTGATGTCACAATTTATTTGTAGCATTCCCTACAGCTGTGAGAGCATATTTAATGTTTTACTCTGAAAACAAAAAATTACATGCTGTAGTCATGGTTTCCAGATGACAGATCAGAAGTAGTTTAGAATCTCTGTCACTATGGAACTGTCCCCAGAACCCTGTAATGTGAGAAGGAAGAGAATTATTAAAAAGAGGTAAAGAATTGCAGGGCTTTACCTTTCCTGATCTACAAGTCTAACTTGCAGGTATAGCCTGCTAGGTTTTGGGGTGGTTTTTTTTAGTTCAGTTAACTGCCAGTGTAGTTGTAATACAGAAAACCAGCTCATATTGCCTAGTTTTTGTTATCTAAAGCCGTTTAATAAGCAAAATAGGATTGAATAAAAAATGATAGTCACATTTTAGAAGCTTTTTTGGACAGCAAATGTTAAAATCTGAGCTTTTGATAGTGATAAACATTTTATGTATTTTTGTATATTGTAAAGGTCTTCAAAGCAGTGTACCCAAGTCTTAAAGATGAGAAGTACTTGCAGAATGCAGTAATCAGAGAAGTTATTTTCACAGCCCAAATCATTAAGCACCGTTTAATGTCAAAACGTGAGGAGTACAGTGATGATCCTGAGAGAAAATCCAAATCCCAACCTTCAATGGGCCGTTTTTCTGACTATCTTGAAAAACTGGTTGTTGAAAAAAACATGGAACCGTTTGTCAGTGGAAATGAGGTTTACATACCTCTTGCAACAATCTTTTCTTTTCCCAAAGTGAATCGACTTTGTGGTACCTTTGAGAAGTTATGCAAGCTTATTGATGGCAAGGTCACACTGAGCAGTGATGGTTCTGCTGTGATGTTCAATATTGAACATGAAAATGAAGAGAATTAGATCACAGATTTCTCACACAAAGTTTGGTTGAAGTAATGAAAGTGGTTATTTTAGAAGCTGTCAAATTGTATGTTCTATATTGCAAACTAGACCACAAAATCTTTCCTAACCTTCCATCAGTGGTATTTATCTGTAAGCACCTCTCATTGAGTGAAGGTGAGTGCTTCTGACAAGGGTAACAGTAACTCATAGGGGTTCCAAGTAGAGTATCGGGGGCTAAAAGGAAATGATTATTTCCCAAGAAGAAAATTAGGTATTTCTGTTTGCTTTCTATTGCTTCATTGTAGCTATCGTTACTAGGTTATTTCTGGTAGTCTCTTGTTAACTTCAAAGATAGTTTGTTTTACCATTTACTGTGTTGTGCTGAATAATGAGTCAGACATAAGTTCAGGGCAAGCTTTTTCTTAATTTCTACAAAATTTATAGATGCCTTTTTCAAGATGAGTACATACTCAGCCTTGATGAAAACCAAAGGTTGTTCCAGCTGAACTGAAATATGAAACTGGCATCTTTGTTGTGTTTTTGAAAAAAATAGAAAAATTTAAAGAACTGCAGTAATTGTGAATGCTAACCTGCCTCTGGTGTACCTGAAAAATCTTCTGTGTTTTCAGATGTTGTTCAAAACTATAAAATCCAAACAGAGTAGATGAAAAAATTTAAGAAGAACAAAACCCCACAACACAACCGAAAATCCCATCCAACACTAACATCAAGAAAAGAGTGCTGTATCCTGAATATAAGGGAAATAATGTGGGTATCTATTGTTTGATTATGGTCAGAATAGTTGAACAGAACACTTCTGATCAGTGTTCTAAATTAAAAATTTTCCTTCTAGATTAGAAGAAGAATGGGATCTAAATGACACATTTTCATGATAATATAGATGTCACTTTGTGATAACACAGAAGCAGAAAAAAGCAAAGCATTTAAAAAAGAAGTCCTTAACTGGAAGAGTAACTGACATGGACTCAAACTTCCAATTAAGTTTGCAACTTTTTGTATTTAAGAAAAGAGATAATTGTTTAGGAACAGATTCCAAGCTGAAGACATGAGTTTATTGAATTTCTGAGAGATTTGTATTTAAATACAGTTTAAAAAACACATAATCCACCAGTACATCCCAAACAGTTTACAACATAGAAGTCTCTAGTATTCATATAACCTAGTTTACAAAAAAGAAAATACAGCACCTAAATGTGAAGGTTATGTTCCACTTACATGATGCATGATTAGATTATCACTTCAAGAAGAGTTGTAAGTCAAGTCAGAAGAATAAATTACTAAGATACAGTTTTATGAAAAGCTGGATTTCTATGTCAACTTCCCTATAACTTAAAAGATCTGCTCAGGCAAAAAAATACTGTTTCTAGTAAACAAATTATCTATGACCATTAGCTGTGTTGTTTAACATAAAATGCAATGGGCCATCGAAATTCCCTTGAGAATTAAATAAGTAGCTGTACAGTGTTTTTAAAAAGTCTGTTTTCCTCAAACTTCATGTAGTTTTCCTAGTAAATGCAAGTAAACTACCATTTAAGTACTACTAGTTTTAGTAGATTTGTCAAAAAGTACAGCGGCGTCAAAGAGTACTGAAAGCAAAGAATGTATTCAAATTTCTGACATCTTTTGCCTGCAATGGGATTTTTTGGTATGAATTAGTTATATAACAGGAAAGAAGACTATATAATGTTCTGAGAGAGAGTTGTATACCAGCAGTTGACTAGTTTCTGTTTAAAATTCATGTGGAGAACAGAAACTGATAATACCACACTTCTATTAAGAGCAGCTAAAATAGAATCTTTGTATTAATTTTTACCTAATTAGACACTCTAAAGAGATTATAATTAACAGTAGAAACAAAAGTATGCAAGTACCAAAACTGAGAAATAGCTCATATTCATCATATTCAATAACAGCATTCTAACTTTGAAAGCTGAAATTTTGTTAAAAATACAAATAAAAATTGAATAATTCTACTATGATTTCTGAATAAAAAAGTCTGCTTTTCCTAATTTAACCTATTAAATATTGTCTACTTGTACATCAATTGAAAAGGTGTCAAACATCACTCTGGGCAAAATTTGAAGCATTCTGAGCTTTCAAAAGTGGCCACACTATTTTTAGTTATTCCAGGCCTTAACTGAAAAACAGTACCACTAAATGTAAAAAAAATTAAGTCATTTGCAGTTTACAATTAATTACACCTATTTGTTAGCCAACATATCTCTTTAGAAATTGATTCTTTCATATTCTCAGTGAAAATTTAAAGAGCTCTTTCTTGCCTGTCAGGCAAATCACTACTTGTGCAAATTTAAATACAGTACATTGACCTAATGTAACAGTGGACAGATAGCAAAAGAAGTGTTCAACAAAGTTGCACACTAAGACTTTTTCAGTGTGCAGAGTATGTCTACAATAAAGTGCTTCTCTTAACAAGTTATATTAATAATAGTATAGATGTTTATCTAGTTTTAAAGCTTAAATTCCTTAGTAAATGGTTTAATATCCCTGTATACCCCCAAGCCCCCAAGGCACATTCAAAACACAAGCAAAGCACTGACTGTGAAGGATTAAACTACAATTAAAAAAATGAAGTGGTAGTAAACTACTGACTAGGTTTGTAAACAGTACCATCCTATTGCATGTCAGTGTCCATGCATTATCAAAGTGAGTTTCTGTGGGAGCAGCTGCTGAACTCCAGATTTAACCATCAACGCAACTGTCTTGATAAAATGCTACTGTGCCCTAGTGTTTTAGTGTGGAATCCCACTTTTTCCATCAAACAAAAAAAAAGTCACATTTGATGCATTTAAACATATCGCCTTAATTTACAGTTAACACAACTGATTAGTGGCTGGTTTAGATCTTAAGTCTAGATGTATTTATTTTTGGGGTTTTTTTTAAATGGACATGACATTCACCTCTTCTGTTGAACCTTACAATGAGGCTGTGCTCAATACTCTTAAGATGAGGTTTTGGTTATGTTAAAACATAGCTGGCCTGTTTTTTGGAGGCCCTAACTTTGACCTGATAAAAACTTGAGTTATTAGGAGTAATTAGTTTCTGTAAAACTGAAATGGCATGTAGAATCAAATTCAGTAATTACTTTTTCAGGTTCTTTTAAGACCAGCTTTCAGAAGTTTCTTTAGAAACAATGTTATGAACAAAGTCCATCACCACAAGTGATCTCTTTATATAAAATATTGAAATGGGACATGCTTCCACAGATGTTTCACTGAAATTAAGTAATTCCACTAACATCAGAGCTTACAAAAACGGTCCAAGTGCTCTCACAAGATACACATAGCTAAACATTGCCTCATACCACAGAAGATGATGCTCTATGAGCAAGAGGCATTCCACTGCTTTTCAGAAAAAGATCACAGTGAGTTCATTTTGTCTTTCTCAGCTCTTGCAACAGAGCAAACAATACCAGAAGTATCAACACCAGAGCTCCATGTTTTCCTCATTTGTCCTTCCAGTTTAGCGTTTTATCACCACCTGCTCATACGCTCCAGATCCTACTCTGAAAGTGGGAAAAAAGTTAGTTAAATGTCAATTTAAATGAAGCTAGATAGCAACTATCACGTACCAGCAAGTGTATTGTTTAAACAACCCAACCAACAGCCCTCCCAAAAAAACTCTAACAAAGCCTCTTCAACCAAACAGCAAATATCAAACCAGCTAAATGTGAAGGGTAAAAAACGTTTGTCATTATTACCATGCCATGGAGTCACCTACACTTGAATGCACTAAAAAGATTTTGTTGTACTACAGTCAAAATGAACAAAAAGTAATGTTACTAAATAAGAAGTTACTGTTGGACTTAACTAAGAATTTCTTAAAAATCACATTTAAGGTACCCATGCCCACAGCTACATCATAAGCAGCTAATACTCTTTATATACATTGATACATAAACAGATCAGTGTGTCTAAAAAACCCAGAAACTGATTGTCATTTTACATTAAGATACAAGAAAAACTTCCTCAGTCTTTTGTTCACTCTGAATTGTAAACAAAAGTATCTCACCTCCCACATGACAGCCCATAGTGGGTGGTTTTCCACAGCAAATTGCAGTACTATGTGAAAAATTGATAGGGTGAGCTCTGCCTTAGTACAGTATTGTGCCTGGACTGTTCTGGCAGCTCCACTAGGACAGATCTCTGTGTCCTAGACAGACATTGGTGTGCCCAGCTTGCAGATGAGCCAAGGAATCACCTTCTAACCATTAGTATTACATGCACATATAAAATGCAATTATTTTATGACTTCCAATAATATTATCAACTGCCTTTATACCTAAGTTCATAGTAATTGCTGGAATACTGAGGCTATTCTGATTTCTTTAGCTAAAAATGTTGAGTTACATTGGTCTTCAGAAACACAGTATTGGAGCATATTTTTGCCTGGCTTTCATGCTTTCTCATCTGAAGATTAACACATTCAGGTCAAGTCATATATCAGGGTATTTGAAGAAGGTTTAGAGAAGAGAGAAAGGTCTCTGATTCTAAACAAGAAGATAATCTGAAGCAGATTATCAAAAGAATGAGTTTAGAGCTGCAAATAGTTGAAAGATGAACAAACCATTGAAGTAAATAATGTAACAAATGGAAACAGGATTTGTGAGAAAAACTAAACTGAATAAAATGAGCCTTGTTATCAAGAAGGTGTAACAGTTTGATACTCTAAAGGCAGATGTGTAAAACAATTAAAATTTTCTTCCCACTTCAGAAGAACGTAATAAAGCTGTAGAGCTCCCATTTGAAGCTGCGTCTGTTTCTTATGTCCATACTGAAACTTGTATCTGAAAACCTTGGAACTGAGACTCTTCAGAAACTCTGAAACTTACAATTCTTATGGCTGACAACATCAGTTCTGTTTTGGAACTAATCTGTATGTCTTATTTTAAAAAGTAACAATCTAGCCCTTTTGGTGCTTTTAAATGATACAGAATAGAAAGATACAAAGGACAAGAATGTAGATACAGAATAATTGCTGTGTAAGATGCATTTTTATTTAGTATTGCCTAAGGATTAGTTGTTCAGGCTACATACCTGTTAGGTAGATGGTGGCTTCCAAAAGAAGTGCTTCCACCAGGGCCCACAAATAATCTTAAACCTTCTTCTAAAAGGCAAATGAATTAAAATATGTTAGCTTTCTATAATGTCCTAACTAAATCTAAGTAATTTTAAATCTACCAGTTTTGTAGCTGATACTTTCAGATGCAAATACTTCATGTAATGAAGAACCAACTCCTACATGGTATAGGTTGGAGGAAGTACCTTTGTTATAGATTTGCACCTGTGCTTTTAGACTTAAAGTAGTGATCTGGGAAAGCTCCCTGCGTCATGAATAGGTATTTTCAATTTCTGGTAGATAAGATGAAGTAGAAAATGTAGCACAGTCCTTATGAATACAAACAACAGGGACTGTGAAGAGAGTGAAGGACCTTTTCCTAAGGTCCGTCATGTACATCACTTTTCCCTAAGCTTTCTTATTTATCTCCATACCTTCTGCACTTGAGTCTAAACTGAAGTCTTGACTCTGGAGTATTTTTTCAACTATATCATCAGCATCAACTCTGGTAGCATCAACCCTCTTCAGCTGTGACTCCACAGAATCTTGCTTTACAGGATGTCTGCAAATACAAATATATTTAGAGCTCTTAGACACGATAAAGTAATTTACTTTTGCTAGATAAGGCTTTCAAATTAAGTGTACCTGCATTGTTTTTCTGGTGGTGCATCTTCAGTGGATGTATCCGTATCAGCTTCAGTTACTTTTGGCTCAGTCTCTTCACATGCCTCTAGAATACTTCCAGTTCCTGTTGAGGTACTTCCTACTGAGGTACTCCCCACTGAGATGTTTCTCCTGTGGCATAGTTCAGACAGACTGGATGATCTAGAGTGACATGTGCTATATCCTGTTGGGAAAATGCAGGAGAGATGGGTGAGGCATGTTCTTGACAGGCCAGGTCCATCCTGAAAGCAGAATTTGTGTTTTGTCTTCTTATAAAGGGACTTTCAAAAGCCCTAAGAATGTATGTCCATGCATCAACTAGACACTGACTTTGGATTTTGTATCCTAGCACCTGCCATTTTCTTTTTGTTTTAAGTAACTCCTGTTTATATCAGAAAAATCAGAATGACAGATATCATCTCCTTCAGCTTTTAGAGTTAAGTCTCCATTTTTTACTCATGGAAGAGGTAAAGATCTCATTCAGATATGTTAATTGGAGGGAAGAAAGGCAAAAAGTTGTCTTGCTTCTGAAGAAATAGTCCAGGGAATCTGGTAAATTTTAGATGGGAAAAAATGTTACCTTTGCCACCCCTGAAACTCCTAGGAAAATGCTTTCAATCCAAACCCTGTTTAAAACATGAAGTAAACTCATTTTCCACTGTCTAAGCCTAAAAGAAAAATAATCCCCAACAATTCATAACAAAATTGTGAACAGCTACCTGACAGTTTTGATTGCTGACTTGCATAGCTTGATGTTCTGGAATGTCCACATGCACCAAGTTCATCTGGGACTGAGGCACTCTTTGATGAGGCACCTGCAACATAAAGTGCAAGTCAGACAGTGTTCCTAAAGCCAACTTTATTGCTACTTTGCCTGTAATCTTGATTAAATTCAAAAGTAATTTCCCCAAAGGGATTAGAGACTTGACACTGATTTTCTACAAACCTTTTGGAGATTGAAGTACTTAAAAAATACCATGCATGTTAGTGAATATACATTCTTTAAAAAATAAAAATCATAATACATGTCTGAGCAAAACAGGGAGGACCATTGGGTTAGACAGATCTGCATGAAATGTAGTTGGAGATGTGTCTAGTGTCAATATTGAAGAGATGACCATTCTTTCTCCAGTATCATAGTAGAATGATATGCCAGATGTTTTCTGTCTGAAAAGCTAGCCTGCTTAAAAACTTCAGCTGTGTTTGAAGCAGAAACTCACAAGCCATGTAAGAAGGCTCCTTTGCAGCCAGCTGTCATCTTTGAAGTATTTTGAACATCTTGAAACTATGAGGCCAGTTATAAAAGCATTGAAAAATTAAGAGCATTATTCTATACCTGCTATACCCAGATGTGCTACTTTTAAGTTCTCTCCACCTTTCCTGTCTTCATGCAAAGACTCTGATTCTCCTGCAATGGCTATAGATGTTGCTGTGGAAGGAGGCCTGTAAGAAAAAGGTGGTTAAGATTTGCTGTATTTCAGTTGTAATCCCTCCAAAATGATCAGCACATAGTTTTCCTTTCAAATATGTTGGCATAATTCATACTGTGCATCAAGCTACCAGACCTACAATTCTTTTCTGGAAACATACTGCCTAGTCCCCCATTAAGAAAAAGGAAAAAAAAAGAAGCTTTTGCTATTGAGCTTAAGGACATTTCACAGAATTAATCTGCTCAGCCCTCAGGCTTCTGGGGATCCTGGGAAAGGCTTTTCCTTTTATGATGATTGGTAGAGTGGTATGTCTTTAGTTTGAAGTTGTTTCTTATTTTTTTAAGTGTATGAATCATAGTTTACATTCTAAGAATATATGTAATTCAGTACTTCAGTACATGAAAAGGTGGTAAGTTAAAAAAAAACCCAAAGTGCACAACATTTGGCCAAGTTGGCTTGTGTGCTGTGACACACTCCTGGCTTTGTTTCATCCCTGTCATAGGGCAGGAAATTATTCTGGGTTGATAACCCTCCCAGCTCCTAATAAAGGGACCTACGGCACCATCTCCATGTATTGTTCTCTAAATTTTACCTTCTACAAAATCAAAAAGCATGATGTATGATAAAGTTTAAAATTTAGTTCAATATTTAAAGCTTTTAGTAAAGCTCAAGTGCTTGTTTGAGTTAATACCAAGACTCAAAGAGAGATCTTACTAAATAAATAAAGTTCTTTGTGTTTTGCTAGTGCAAAATAAATTAGAACATTACAAAGTACAAGCAATCTCTTGCAAGCAAATACAACCAAAATACATTTCAAGATGTTACCTACAGGTTTTTTTAATGCTTTGTTATTTTCTACTTTGGGAACAGACTGTTGGTCTGCATACAAATGGGTATTTGTTGACATTTTTAGATTTGACATAGTCAATAAGTGAGTCACTGTCTTCATATAAAGTAACACAGCCCCTCTTAGGTTGTGTTTGAAAGTAAAGAGAGAAAGAAAAAAAGCACTTCTAGGAATACAGTGCCTGTGTGACTTAACTGCATAACATACTTTTGAAAGCAGGAACTGAATGGTTTCAGGAATGTCATCCCAGATCAAACACCAAGCCTTCTAGGCTTCTTCATTAAATACATAGTTGATGCCAGATTGTGAAACTGTTTTAAGGTTTATTTTTCCCTCTACAAAGGACATCTGGAATAGATAAATTTTTTGTTCTGTTTGTGTTGAAAGTTTATGTTCCAGGAAATGGTTATATCACCAATTTGGAAGAAAATGCCAAGTCGGAATAATTTGAGTAAGAGGTTTTTTCCTAGGAATACAGAAAGCTATTTAGGTACTAATTTCAGTTCCTTCAGTACTAGGCAGTAAAAAACAAATACATTGCTTTGTTAGTATCTAAGACTAATGATTAGTTGCCTTTGAGGAATTGTTTATCAGTTCCAGTGATGTATTTATTAGTAGGTCTGACTCTAAAGTAAATCTATTGAAGTTGTTCTGAAGTAAAAGAGATGCCAAGTAACTAGGGATACAGAAAAGTTTTGCCCAATCAGACGAATTCAGATAATATTCTCTTGCTATTTATTTAGTAATCACAACATGAGATTCTACAGTGTTCAGTGTTCTATTCTTCTCCTTAAATGTTTGTAGAAGAGAAAATAAAGGACATTTAGTGGTACAAGGGGACATTGAAGAGTTCTGTGGTGAATCACCTAAGCTAGACTGGTACAAAACCACAGCAGAACTATTACACTCCTTAAATACAGATTAAGGACAACAAGGCCAAAGGATCCTGGCTTCCTGCCATTCAGATGTTACTTCTTGCATCTTTTACTAAGCTGCATAATGTCCTTGCTAAGTAAATATCTGTAAGTGCTTTCTCTTGTACTGTCATATTACACTTCTGTTGTTTGTTGGGGTTTTTTTGCAAATGAATATTTCAAAATCATCTGAGACTTGTGAATAAAAGGTATAGGAGCACATTTTCCAGACACAAGTATTAGGCACATCATCCTATACCAAGTATATTTATATAAGGCTGCTGCAGGAGCAGTTTCCCTGAAGTGGTGGGTTTTTTTACATTACAGATGTACAGATGAGTATTCTGTGCTTGTTACTAAGTACTTAACAGTAAGAACTTCTACTGGCAGTTTTACCATGTTAGTCATTATTCAGCTACCATTTTTGTGACTTTTTTTTTTTTAATACTGTTGCCAGATTAGAGAGATGTAAAAACTCAGAAGTGTAATTCTCAACATGGAATGTATGATTAGAACATCACAGAGATTTTTTTACAAACTTACATTTTAAAGCATGGGTCTCCAGACATCAGCTGCATGTTGATCAAAACCTACACATTAAGAAAACAAAATCCACCATAAGAAAAAAAAATGTTTGTGACACATACATGGTCATGTAAGTTATATTTGCCACAAATGTTATATTTAAGGAAAATAAAATGCCATCATCACACATGCAAATAAACACCGGCAAAAAACGACATCTTTTTTCTTAGGCATGCAAACAACACAATATACCATTTAAAGTAACATAGTTACACATACAAGATTCTGAAAAAGACACATATATCAAGGAGAATCTTAGAATGATTAATAATTAAGATGGCTTCAAGGGAAAAACAGAGCCAAGAAACCTAAAACCTGAATGAGCAAACAGAACGTTGTTTAGACAGTGGGTGCTGAAGTATGTTCAGCAAACTGCTGCCTCTCAGGACGGCTTGTGCTAACATCAAAGACAGCAAAAACACACAGGGTAAATAAGCCATAGGACACAGTGCATTGAAGGCTTGTTAGGCAGGTCAAAGCCATCAATTAATTACAAGTGTTCTGGACAGTCTGTGACTGTCAGATCAGAAAATCCATGCACAGATTGTATACTGTGGAAAATTAACCCCAGTAGAAAAATAATTTGCTTTTTCAAATTACCTGACAATCTCAATGTATTGTTTTCAGGTTTATGGAGCTTATTCAGTTTTTTTTAACTCTCTGGACTAAGGGAAGAGAATGTCAGAGTGGTGTCCTGCAAGAATTCTCCCCAACTGTTACCATGATTACTATCAAATAAAAAATAGGAAAATCTCAGGAGTCATGGAGGTATTGAAGGTGACTTGTACATAAATAAGCCAATTAATAGATTCATTCTCATAAAGATGCACAGAAGGTTGTCCAGTCTTGAAGATAACATATATTAACTTGTTAATTTTTCAGCTCCCCTTAGACTAGGAACACCTTTTAAAAGCTTTTCTTTTACAGCTATCCAGCTCCATTTCAAAGATAGGACAAATTCTATTTTTGACTGTGTAGATTTTAATGATTGTCTCTAAACAACTTTTGGTTTTACTTCAAATAGCTTTCCTTACAGAAAGATGTTCAGCAAATAAGTTTTAAATTTCATTAAGTGCTTAATAATAGCACTTGTTCTCTGCTTTATTGCAGATAAATGCAATATGATAAAGGAAAGAAATTACTTTGAGAATGGAGTTGTCTTGTCTTGTATTTTTGGTATCATAACCTTCCAGTAAACAGCGACGAGTGGTATTTCCCGATCCAGCAAACTCTGCTAGATTTAGATCTGCAAATCCCAGCTGTTAAGAGAAAATGACAATTAGTAGTAAGCATTTGGCTAAATGAAGGTACTTACTAATAACATATTGAGTACCACTCAATAGCAGTTTCTTTCAAATATGTATGAGACGCCCGTTAAAGGGAATGGACCGAGGCAAAAAGCAGAAAATAAATCCAGAGTGTGAAATTCAGCATAGTTCTATTTTCAGTTAAGAATTTAAAGTGCCAAGAGACAAAAAGAATGTATTTTTTAATGTAAAAAATTATTTTTAATGTAAAAGTTTACTTTTACTAACCCTTTCCACATACCAGCCCGAAAGAAAAAAAGTTTTGGTGGTATAACATTGTTATATACTTAATAAACACACTGATTGGAAGTTCCATCAGCACTGTGTCACTGCACATTATGAAGTCATAGGTACTATTCTAGAATTACTTTAAAAGGGCATAAAATGACAAGAAAGAAAAGCCTATCTGTTGGCAAAATTAGCTACATCTCAATTTACCTTTGCATATGCCTTTCCTCCTTTTAATTCCTAGGAACAAAAAAAGGATATACCATTAAGCCATTAAATATACTGACTCGGGATTTTTCTTCGGGTTTTTTTTTAGAAAAGCAGGTATTAATCTTTATTTTAAAATATCTCCCCACATATTTGCTAGATTATGCTGTCGTCATTTAGACCTTAATATTCATAATGCCTTTGGAGCAGGCCAACAAGACACTGTTGTCTTGGAGAGAGGAATGGCAAGTGTCTGATGCCAGCTGGCATTGGGCTCTTACAAGGTCTAGTCCCAAAGGTAGGATATGCTGCATGCAGAATTCTGGTACTTAGCACAGTTCAAGGCTTCTAAG
The DNA here is from genome assembly GCA_013397375.1 of Toxostoma redivivum. Taxonomy (NCBI): domain Eukaryota; kingdom Metazoa; phylum Chordata; class Aves; order Passeriformes; family Mimidae; genus Toxostoma; species Toxostoma redivivum. The sequence goes on from VXBI01007476.1 coordinate 2,407,102, forward strand.
CTTACTGCTGCTTGCTGGAAGTGTCAATCAAGAGCTAGCTTTATAAACACTGAAGAGAAATTCCTTTGCTGCCCTGCTGGAAAAAAGGGTTTTCTTCAATAAAAACATAAAACCTCCAAAAATTAAAGTAAGTAACACCCCAAAGTAAAGTAAGTAATAAGATTACTACAAAATTTTGACCAAAACAATACCTGTGTCTATTACCTGCCATGTGATTGCAGCAAAAATTTGCTTTATGAAGTTTATCAGACATTAAAAAAAAAAAAACCCAAAGCAAAGGAAGAATGAAAAAGGAAGGGGGGGGAGGGGGGGCGGAGAAAGCTGCTTACCTTCCGTACAGACACCCTGCAAGTGCAGGTATCCAGAATCCCTGTTGTGGCACTGGCACTGATCTTACACATAAAGAAGAACTTTTTCTTCCAGCGGACACAATTTGCCTGTACTACTTCCCTGCAGGTAGAGGGCATATGCTCAGTGTTAGTTGCACATACTTTTAGAACCATACACTGCATTAAGACAGCTCAAGAACAAGCACTGGTTTCACTCTTTGTAGAGTGGCCACTTCATGCAAATTCTGGTCCAAGGCCTGAATATTAATAATAATAATCCCCCATTCTGCTTTTAGCAGTACAGCATGACTAATAACAAACCTTATTTCAAACCTTGAACACAGTATTAGACCTCCAGAAGAATTCAACAGTCATGTCTTTTTGCAAATGAATGTAAGTGTAATTTCTAGAGTTTGCCTCAGGAGAGTGAAGTCTTCCTGAACATCAGCTCCCGGGCACTGTCTCAGCAAGCTGCTGAGCTTTGCAATGTGCTCAAGATAGCATCTTTGACAAGTAGTTTTTCAGTTCAGAGGAAAGGAGCATCATACGAGCAACACTACATAAATTTGGGGCCTGAAAAAGTAGAAAGGAGATGATGTGCAATAACCAGACACAAAATAATGCACTTGGGGCTAATGAGAATTGCAGCTACATACTGTGAGTTTGCCATTTGAGAGCAAAACACATCTGAAGGGATCTGTTTCTCACGGGAGGATAACAATCTGACAGTATGATGCAATGAGAAAAAGGCAAGATGTAGGATGCTTTCAGTTATGAATGTCATTTTATAAGGCTCAGACAGAACACATTGTGTTTGGGTAATTCTGTCCAAGAACAGACTCCAAAGTGAACAGGCATAGGGAGGACAACTAGAAAACCCCTGTATCTTAGAAAAAAAAAAACATGTGATAATAATACACTGGTGATTCAAATACTTGAGAGACCAAATAACTTTTAAGTCAAATGAGAACTGGTTAAGACCAAAATAAAGCATAATCAAACATCCATTTAAAACTGAAAGTTAGAAGGCCTCAAACTACAGAGCAAATTTCTGGAACAGCTTTCAAATAAGAGTAGATGCATAAAAAGTCTTTACTGTATTTTATGACAAGCTTGGCCAGTTTGTCACTAACGGGGCATAAGGACTATGATTCTGAGGACTTGCCTCAATAATCATAAGTTCTTTTCTAGCCCCATGTTTCTAAACTCTAAACTTGGAACTGTGAAGAAACTGATAATTTCTTCTATCAGTCTAACCACTGAAGTACCATCTTCACATATAAAAATATTTCTCCTTTTCCCCCTTCTATTTTCCTAATACATACATTGCTATGTTTTATACCAACTTCTGACAGCAGCTTATTATTGAAGAAGCAGTTTGAAGTCTTTAGCAGATAGAATCCTATGGTTCTGCAGAAGCTGGAGCCAGAGTTCATCACATGTATAGAAAAATGAGGAATTACAGGGCACTCACAAAAGTTCTCTTTGTTGTGCTATGAGACTGCCAGCTCCAGGGCTCACTGGCACTGTGACTTCCTAAGGTGGGAATAAATCAGCCAGCCTAAAATGAGTCAGTGTAATGACCACAACAGACTAACAGATTCTGAGATACAGCACTGAGTCACATTCAAGCATGTGACCTGAAGGGAACATGCTCTGTAAACACCATGATCTGCTCTTTATCTGGGATGTTTTACATTGCAGACTTTCCTGTACTATGGGGAAAAAGAATCCCATCCTGCTGTCATGTGAGTTACTGAAATACAAGAAAGAACCAGAATTCAGAAAAGGCAAATTACACATAGTTACATCTCTAATGAAACAGGCTCAGACAAGAAGACATCACATAAAATACACCCTTTAAAAGGGATAATTGATAACTGGTAACATTTGTGACACATATAAAACAGTGCCACTAAACTGCAAGAGTTCACTTGTCATCCATAAAGATCAGAAAATCCTTTCTCATTGCGTCTGTTTGTTACAGAAGTAGGACAGCAGTCACCATCATCTTTCCCACCCTTTCCTTGTCACCCAGGACACACTGGCTCGACCAATAACAGCATCACTTCTGCTCCTATTCATCATTTTGCTAAGTTCTTGTAGTGTTTTTACTTCTGTTATGTTTCCAGTAGTAATAATGATACTTTCTTCCCACTGAAAGTGTTTTTGTAAACTCATAAAATCAAAGTGATGTGCCAAAATCTTTGTACTGCTCAGTATAATGGTTCAAGTTGTTTCTGCTTCTCAGAACAGCCTTCTGCCTCTACAGCAGAGTCAAAGCAGCTGCACATTCTACAGTTACTGTGTTCCAGACATCACTCACACTGTAACAAAAGATAATGCAGTGAATATTAAAAACGTTTTTGCTTGTAAATGCAAGATAAATATAAGTAACATCTGCTTGAGAAATGTAAGCAATCTTAAAACCTTTAAGGATTTTGAATTTATTTCAACATACCAATACTACAATGTGGGTATAATGATTCAAGTAAGGAAGATAGCACAAAACCACTCTGCTTTCAATAGACTCTGTCCTCTCATATCACAGGTCAGGATATGCAAACAAGAAGTAGAAGTGGCAATAGAAAGGCTTCAGTTGTGGATGCTGATGGTCTAATTTTTCTAAAAATAAAATCAAATCAGGAATTCTGCTTCCTTCTCATAAGGATGTCAGAAAAAAAGTATCATTAGTTTCTTTCACTGGCATATAAATCACAAGATATTTGAAAAATTTGTACACAATTAAAAAACAAAACACAAAACCAAAAACACAAGCAAACAAAAAAATTAACCAACTGCCCCTATTCCCACAAAACAGTTCTTCTCATTCTACTATATAAAAGAAAAAATTTATGTCATTTAATTCAGGAATTTTTTTAGTGAGAGAAGTATCATCTAGCTATTCCCGTCATGCTGAAAAAAGGTCGAATAATCAGAACATTTAACTTCAACAGTAGCATCTAAGTTTCTAAGACTCTTAGTTAAGTGCAAAGCCTTTAGAAAATAAACAGCTGTATTGATTGGCTGCTATGGAAATGAACCCAGATAACTCCTGGCAGCTGTGCCGGTGCTGCAGGCACGCTGGGAAGAGAGAGCTTTCCGTTCTGAGTCACTTTCCTATGAGTGACTGTGGTCACTTTACCACATGCAAAGCAAAACCAGTTGTTTTCTTAATCAAAATGTATCTTAGTTACCAAGATGTACTGGAATACATAGTAGGCTGTAGTGCTTTGGTGTAATTGAATAAATGCTGTCAGTATTATGTAACCAAGAATAAATTCAATAAACACATACTCTAGGATAAAATTACTCCAAAGTATAGATGTTACCATCACTGTTTTTTCTTTAGAGTGACAATTTCATATTGACTCTATTTTAAATGCAAACTTTAAGCTGTAAACAAGTCCTTAGTTGTAGATATTTTGTATACTGTACACAACTGCCACTTAAAATGTTGAATAAAAGTATTGAATTTTTCTTCTGACACAGAGAAAAAAGTAAACTCAAATAATAGACAATAAGTCCTAATCCAGTCACCTCCTCATCCTAAATTGTTAACAAGTGATGGACTTTTTTTTTAAGGTGTGTATGTTCATCAGATTATTTGTTCATTTCCACATGGGTAAAATCTTTGAACAGTGACTTGGTCCAGCAAATAGCTACAAATGCAAAAATTAACATTTTAAGGACCTTCATTGTCATGGGGAAATCCCTTCTTGCTAGATGGAAAAGCTTTAGCATGAGAGGCTCTGAAATGAAGAAGCCAAAACTCCTTGTGGACATTTACCAAAAGACCAGAAAATTTACTCAAGTTTTTATTTGAGTTATTCTAAACAGCCTACTAGGGTCTTTAGCCATATGGGGATGATTATGTTAAACTCTTTATGCTTGCAGTGCAACTATTTTAGATTTATTGGTCACCAAAGAAACAATAAATTGGGATAAATTGTTTTAAGATGCCATTCAGTCTTTATATCAGACTATGTTCACATGAAAATACTTCCAGAGCTACTTTTGGATTCAGCTGGGTCACTACACTTATTTATGTCAAAGAAAGTGGTGTTTGCTAAAGTGTCTTACAGCATGTGAACAGAACGTGAGTTATCTATTCAGTATAGATACTGTGAAAAAAATATTTTTTTCACTACAAGAGGTAAATGAGAATATTATTATTATCTTTAAAAGCTGGTAATTTGATGAGTCACCTAAGTTTTGCTTGTTTATTTTAAAAGATCTCTCATGTCGATTATATGGCCCGAGGCTGCAGCAGCTGCATTCAGACACAAGCAGCAGCGAGGTGAAGCAGCAGCAGCGAGGTGAAGAAGTGCTCCCGGGAAGCCCCGCTGGGATCCCAGCAGTCACAAGCACTCAGGGACTCAGAGCCAGCCTGCACCCACAGCGTTCCCCAGCCCTCGGGCTGAGCAGGACAGGAGTGCTGGACACATAGACGGGTGGAGAGAGACCTGTGTATGGCTCCCAGGCCATCCCACCTGTTCACAGTGCAGCTCCATCCTGAGTGCATCTGCTCCTGGTGCTGGCGCCACCCCAGGGGCTGCCATTTGCTGTAACCCATCTGGACTCTCCAGCTGCTGGCACCCAGGTGCTGCAGGGCAGCTGCTGACACAGTGGACACACAGGGCCCTGTGACCCACTGTCCCACTCCCATGGCACAAGGTGCTCCCTCTGGCCTCTGCTGTTCTGGCAGCCCTGTGACACTCTTGATTCAGTTGCTGGCACTCAGACACCCCGCCCCATAATGCACACTGAACAGAGAGCCCTTCCCCAGGAAAGAGTCACAATGTACTTCAACAGGAAGATACAGCAAATATTACTAATTAGATTAGACAAACATACCAACCAGCAAACTACATCCAATTGGCCCTTTATCCCCTTAACTCATTATTTTCCCCCACACTTATTCCTCCTCAAACTCATCCCTTCCTCCACCTTTAGTTCCTCCCCAAACTGTCCCATGATAAGCTTCTTCCCTTGTATCCCATGAAGTGTCTCATAGGCAGCAACCCTCCTCAGTCCAAAACATGCTTTAGTTTTAGTTCAACATGATGGGTTTCCTGCCAGGACAATGGGGCTAAGGGTCTCCTGGGACAGCCGTGGGAGGGAGTTCCCTTGTCCAAGCCCATAATTTCAGTTCCCTACCTGCCTGTGTGTCCCTGGGCTTGTATGAATGGGCTTTGATGGGCTGATGGTTCCTGTGACAGGACTGGGAATAGCTGGAGCTGGGTATTATTTTAGGCCCTCCACCCTCTCCTGCCTTTGCTCACTGCACTCATTTGTGGGTGTGCAAATGCACTTCTATCACCTAAAGCTTCCTTTAATCGATCCCTCGCTGAATAAAGTTAATACAGGTATCTCTGTCCTTCTGATTAAAATACAGTATTTAATAGACTGGAGTTACTTTTAGTGTAGTAAATAGTCTGCTAAGATAGGAGCAATATCCCATTCATACAGATACTTTATATACACACACTTTTTTATATATCTAACATCTTTCTTCTGCAGAAAACTGGAACACCTAACAAAGGCCAGTGTCATGATCCATGTCATTACAGAGACAGGAATTAAGGCATTAACCTACAATCTAACAGCGTAACCACACTATCAGTGGCTTCAGATTCAGGTACTTTAAGATTAAACCTTTCCTACACTATCTTTAGTATTAGGAAGGCATGTTGAGTATAGAGTTCTCAGTTATACTATACATTAACACAGAAGGGTTTGGCATGCAAGAGACTTTCTTGTACTCCTCCTACTCAAAATGTACTTCTGTGGAAAATTCACACAGTGTTGTAGTTGAGGGAAGGATACAGGTACCCATGCAACAGGGTCCTGCAGCAGTCCTAAACACACTTTAAATTGTTATCCAATAACCAAAATGCTACATTTAGGCTTCATATAGGAAAGTGCATCACTTGAAGTGCTCAGAGCATGAGCTCCAAAATACATGCTGTAGCAATAAGCTTATGCAAAGCTTTAATGTATTTCTCCATTCAGGAACAAATTCAGTTTACTTTCCCTTAATATTCTGTTTCCCCCCTGCCTGAGGCACATAAGATGATGCATTTTCTCCAACAAAAACATTTTTTCCTAAGCATTGCTAAAATACCAAACAAAACAAGTAATTTACAAACAGAGCTTCAATGGTTCACAAATTTCAGGACTAAGCAAACAGCTGGCTGTGCAGGAAGAGCTCCACTTGTTTACAATGCACAGCTCCCCAGTTAATCTGCTGTTAGTACGTGCAAAATTCGAACAGAGTAGTCATTTTCTATTCCACATGTTTTTACTTATTTACAGGTTACATTTTTAACTAGCAGCATTTCATGTCAACAACTTCTTATATATGTATAAATTGATCGTGGATGAAAAACTGCTGAGAAAAACTGGCAAATGCAGAGACCTAGAAGGGAATTAGCACCGTGAAGGGTAAACTGCATTAGAAGACTGTAGTCAGCAAGTCAGAGGAAACTGAACATTTGAGACTGTATCTGCAGCAGTGTGCTTGGTTTTGGGGCCTTCTTGGCAGAAGACTGATGAACTGAATCAAGTTCAGGAGGTGTGAGTTGAGGGTCTGGAGTCAGGGATTAATTCTTCTCTGATGCAGGAGAATTTGGAAACCTTGGATTTTTACAGTCTGGTAATGAAGTGCAGGAAGATCTAATTGCCATCTACAGCCATCTCTCTACTAATTTAGAAGATGGAGCCCGACATTTCTTAGGAGGAGACAGAGAAAGGAAAAAAGGCAAAACCAAGGAAAATTCCAGTAAAAGAAGGGAAAAAATGTTCACAATAAAAGGGATGAGCAGCAGGGCAGGTTATCTACAAGAATTGGCATCTCCATTATTGCAGATTTTCTAAAGCTGACAGGACAAAGCTCTGAGCTTCCTGATCCAACTGAAATTAGTCTTGCTTTCAGCAGGGAGCTGGATTGTGTGAGCTCTAGCATTCTCCTTCACCCTAAATTATTCCATGAAGAGATATAGTCCTTAAAATATTAAGGCAATCAGATGCTATGGTACTTGCAAATGGCAAGTCTGTGGGAGAGAAATGCTGTACTCCAGGTACTGTGCTGAGGTCAGGGGAAAAAACAAACCAACACCAACTCTTTCAAACCCAAGAGCCAGTTCTGCACAAGCCAGGCACCTTAAACATTATAGCTTTTCCCACTGCCTCTCCCTCTTTAACAGATGTCTGTCATGTATCTCTTAAACTTTTTTGTGACAAGTTAGCTGTTGATACATCTCTTATCCGTTCTTAAAAGTACAATAACAGAAGTCTCCCAAGACTGAGACCTTTTTATATCTGCAATAACCAGTTACACCCCATGCAAAGAGCAGACTGTACAAACATTTTCATCTACTGTATCCCAAAGATGAACTTCAAAACTTCAAATACCATATTCTTCTCTGATTGTTTTTTCTCAACCATATTCTTCGAATCAGTTGACTAAACACATTTTACTATAACTATTAATGAAAGGAGAAGTACAAAGAAACTACATGTTGAAAAAGTTGTACTTTGTGTAGAGAACTTCTTACCTTTTCCTCCCTACAGAGGACAGTGTCTGAAAGCTGCTTAACCAAGTATCTCTTCACAACTGAGGAAACATTAAGTGGACATTCAAGAATCTGAAAAAAGCAGCTACAAAATTACAAGGTAGGATTTTTATCCCACCACCAACATTCCTTGCAGTAGTTGAAAACTTATTTTGTTTCAAGTTCCCCAACTTGTAAATCCAGTTACAGCTGAAAAAGCTATTAGAAGTAGCATTATCCAGCTCTGAAGACTGTCAGCAGGATACATACATCATGCAGGAAGATTAGAGTGATAGGAACAGTGATTCCATGTGACAGGTATGCTTTTCTAACAAGTACTGTTATTTAAAAACAGAGAGTTATTTAAGCTGTGTTACTATCGGGACAGTTTTTCAAATGCAATAGCAGCAATCAGGAAAAGAATGGTAAAAAGACAACTTGAAGAATCCAGTGAGGCAGAAAACCTACTTGCTGGTGTCACAAAAAATAGGTGTAGTTTTAGACAGTTGAGAAGGAGGTGGCCATGCATCATGGAAGTAAGAAGTACTTATCTGGCAGATAAGAAGTCAATTTCTACAGAAAGCAATTACATGCCCTAGCCTGTACCTATTAGGAATAAAAATATATTCATGCATGATCTCCCAATACTTCCTCTCAGGACTCAAGGGTACATAATAAAAACCCCCATGTTGCTGAAATCTGTTGGAAAATAACATGATCTGATGAAAAACTTAAAGCTCTTGGCCACCTTGAATCTGTCACGCAGAGCAATCCTAATCAGCTTCTTAGTTTAAAACGTTGATGTGTAAAAGAAAGAAGACAGAAACATCAGCAGTCTAAATTGTCAGAAATCAGAACTGAAAGGAAGGGAAATATGGCCAAGCTGAAGGCTGCAGCCAGAAGAACACACCAAGCAAGTCCTTTTCTTGAGTGGGATGCAGCTGGAAACCAAGCTAAAAATGGAATTAACTAGCAGGCTTACAGCTACTGTAGCCTCAGTCGATAGAGTAGAGCATTGAAAGCACACCCTCAAGAAATCAGATCCTTATTCCCAAAATTTCTTGGATTTCCTCATATTCCATCTGTTCATTTACTGCTGAATGAGCAACAGCTCAGCCTATGAGCCTCAGTTGTCTGCTCTAGGGACCTATTAATTTTTGATTCAGCCTGTTAAAATGAGGGCAGTTGCAGAAAGTCTATACTTGCTATATATTTATATCTACATTAGAATGGCCACGGATAAATATGCTTAGGATTTAGTCGAGTCTGTACCTTAAAATAACATTTTTTTTCCTGTTCAAAATATTCATAGGTGCAATTTCTGCCCTGAAATAATCTTGTGTCCTTTCATGGTGCATTAGCCATTATGTGCACACTGTTTTATGACCAGGCAGAATATAGACACACAGTATCCTGGAATCTGCACAAGTGTCATGTATTAATGTATCCAATTTCAAAGAGAGATATCTAATGTCGTTGGCCAGGGGAAAGGTAGAAACATGCCTTGCCACACAGGAAACCAGGCTTAAGTGATGAAAGCTTCCTAAACAAAAGGGAGGTTGGATAGCATAACTTTGCATACATCCACAGTCTATTGGTGGAAAATCCAGCCTTTATTCTAACATCTAAAACACAATGGTGAAGATCCAGAAGTCATGCTAGGAAGCAATTTTAAAAAGGGGAAGGCAGGAATTACCCTGTATTGTCAGTTTGCTGAAAAAACCAAACTGAGCCTCCCCCCTTCCACAATGCCCTTCAAGGTATTTTCCCTGGTTTATAGTCAAAGCTTATAGCACATTCATTCTTGCCAGAATTCCAGAGTCCTGCTCTTGCAGACACTCTCCAACACTTTTTCCAGTTTAAATACTGCTGCCACTTGGCTGGTCAATGTCCTTGGATAAAAATTTTATTTGGCACTACCAGATTACTTTAAAAGTTGAATATTCTTGTCAGGTAATTAAACATTTAGTGTTATAATCCAGAATTTTCTTTTCCTACAGTAAGGATTCACAGATGCGCATAGGGATGTTTCATATAGAAGTTTTCTAACTGGAGTTCTAAAAAACTATGTGCAAACACAAAAATGTAAAGTGATGTGGCTGCTATTTACACACCAGCCAGATCACTGTGTACTGCACTATACAAGCTAGTCTAACCTGGTCACAGAATTTCTGTGCGTTTCAGGCACACATCTATAGGAGCCAGAAATGTAATTCCAAGTTATGTTTTATTGTGAAAGTCTGCAATAATGTGGCCCATGTCTCCATCACGTATTTCTTTGGTAGTTCTTTCTCATCAAAGATCTGAGAAGTGGAAAAAACCCCTATTTTTCAGTAGCTTGAACTTTTATTAGTCTTCTTTTCATCTCACTTCAGTGATCAGAGGGATAATGAAGGTACCACATTGCTTGCAGGATCAGGACTTTAATCATTCATACAGCATGATCCATAGAGGGCTGACAAGACAATCACTTGAAACTCTTTTCATGACAACTTGCTACATACATATGGGCCCCTATTCCAAGACAACTGCTGCCCCAGGTTTTTATGTCATTTTTCTCTGTGAGTAGGCTTTGGAAATAAAATGCTAATAATGTTAGGGTGGGTTACAGACTATAGTGTCAGTTTCCTCCTGTATTACAAAATTTTTTTAATGAGTTTGTCTATTACTTTCTCAAACAATAGAATTCTTTGAGTAGCTTTTATAAAGCTAAAAAGATCACTCCTTTAGGGATATAACTGCCAGCTCACAGCAAAACTAACAAATGCATCCAACTAGAAGACTATGGCCACCAGAAAGTGTGCAACTGACAAGTTTTGAAATACTACCACTCTGGTGTAAACTTAATTTCTTCCTTATTTGTTCAGCCCTTTGCTGAATCACCACTCTGAAAATTCATCTGTTAATTCTTAAGCCAGGAGCAAAGGCACTCCCTAAACTGGCACTGAAGGATCACTGCAGAATTATTTAACTCCCTACCAGCATACCCAAACATTCTCAGTCCAGCAGGAATGAGTTACACTCACAGGGACCTTGACATACCAGCATATGTTCCACTGCTGTTAGTTTTTAAGCCAAAGCCCCAGAAAAAGAAATTGAAAGAATTTCTAAGCTTCAGCTCCAACACATTTTTTTTACATCAGTTTCCATACACACACTACATCCTATCACACACATTTTACTCTAATAAACCATCCATAAAGATATGAATGTAGGCTTTCAAGTGTCTAATTTCAGCATCATGAATAGGCAAGGCAGAAAAGACTAAGATCACCATAATATGTCAAAACCATCTGCTCAGCTGAAAGCAAGTCCTTGAAAATAGACATCCTGTCCAGAAGATGTATGTCAGCCTGTGGAAATTACTTCAAGGCAATAAGGGCTGGAATAGGACAGTAATGGTACATTAATGCCTAAATCATGATTGTCATCATCATCATCTATTACTTATGAAGTCGGTCACAAAAAAACGTTGAAAAAAGACACAAAATGAGAACAGAGCACTGATGAGTTGAGCAATTTCCAACCACACAGAAGAAAAATTTATCTTCAATTATACATGCTAATATAATGGAATGGTTAAATAAGGAGGTACTAGGCCAAAGTTCTATTTTTATTCCTTCTCCTTGATTAATTTAATTTACAGAATCAAAAGCAGATAATTTAGAAAGCTCCATAACAACAGTATTTTAATATGAAAATAACAGAATATTCATGGATTTGTTACTGTCTTCTCCCAGAATTATGTGAGACATTTTCCAGTATGTCCTTTTTGTAATAATGTTAAAATAATAACTCATATAACAAGTGTAATGGGAGGGAAGTCTCCTCCCCAGACCTGAAGCCACACCACACACCCTTCCTATTGACAAGGTTCTGCCTCTGCCTGGTACTTGGAAAAAATAAATACACTGGCACTCTATTTACCTATTGCTACCCGTGGATCGGGGAGCCACTGTCACGACAAATGACTGCTCCATTGCTGAGGCACAAGTGAAGGAAAAGAGAGGAAAAAAAAGGCATCTGTCTCGCTGCACTTGCACTGGCAGAACTGAGCATGAACAGAGTCAGAAACACATGACCCAAGCACTAAGAGGAAAAATTGAGGACTTTTCCATGGAACTTAGCTCTCCATGTAAATATCCGCAGAACGAAACACAACAAGCCAGTGTTCAATAATTAAACGGTAAGATCGCACAACTCACAGGGGACAGCTCAGACTACATGCATGGGGACAAGAAAGTGTCTCCCTTGCAGTTACCGATCCACTCAGCAGCTCAAGCATTATGGCACAAGAGACCCGTTTTTTTGGGACAAACCTCATCACTCAGGGATTCCTTTCCTCTGTTACTCCGTGTTTAGGAGCCTCAGTATTTATTTAACAACATTACGACTCCAGGCAGCGAGCAGCCACGCAGACGAGGAGTTCCAAGTGCTCCCACATGTGTTCTCTCGCCGTTGATGCTGGCAAGGCAGGCGGGACGAGAAGGCGGCCAGGCTGCCCGGTGCCACGCCGTGCCACAGGAGCTTCCCCTTCGGCGAGGGAACGGCGAGCAGCGCGGCCGCAGCCGCCACCAGCCCCGGGGCAGCCGCTCCTGCTTCCCCCGGGCCCCCGCGAACCGGCGG
>VXBI01007476.1:2427608-2448942 GCA_013397375.1 Toxostoma redivivum
GCAGGCACGGGCGGAGCGAGCCCCGCCGCTCCCCGCCTTCCCTCCCTGCTGTTCCCTCCTCCGGGCTGGCCCTTCCCTCCCCTTTCCTCCCCTTTCCTCCCCTGGCAGCATCGCGGGCGGTGTCTCGTCCGCACCCAGCTGGCGGGAGTCGAGGGACGCCGTCCGTCCGTCCGTCCGTCCGTACTGCCTGCACGTCCCCGACATGTTCCAGCTCCTGCGAGGCTTCCTTCTGCCCGCGGCCGCCTGCGACGGCAACAGGGATGGCGACTCCCGCTACGCCAACCTCTTCCGAAAACTGGACCTCAACGAAGATGGCAGGGTGGACATTGCCGAGCTCCAGACGGGCCTCCGGGCCATGGGCATCCCTCTGGGGAAGGAGGCGGAGGAGGTGAGCGCGGGCCGCAGGCGGGCTGTGCCGGCCCTGGGCAGGGAGGGGAAGGGAGGGGAAGGCAGGGCAAGACAGGACAGGGCAGGGAGGGCGAGGCCGGCCCGGCCGCTCAGCCCCAGGGTCGGGGCGCGGCTGCTGCGCCCCCGGCAGCTGTGTCCGCCGCCTTGGGGCCGCTGCTGGATGAGGCAGCCTCGGGCCTGGCGCTTTCCTTGCCCGGGCCGCTGCTCCAGGCCGGCGGCCGCGTTCTGCAGGCGCGCCCGGGTTGTAGGCGAAGGGTCCTGAGCGCGCACGGCTGTCGGCGGCTCCTCTGCCAAGTAGGTTTACTCGTCATGGGTGGACTTTTGACGTGCTTTGACTCCTTGATGAGTGATACTCGATAGCGCATTCTTCTTCCGGCACGATAAAGGATGGTAATTTACAGCTTTTGTCCGCCACTCCACCCATGATAATCTAGATGAGAGTAAATTAGGGTTTGCTTTGGGCAGCAGGTACTGTAAACCTGCATAGCCGTAGGTTGCAATTTCAGAACTAGTTATTTAAGCTAAACACATGGAAGTTTTTCTTCTTGGCATGGACTGTTGTCAGATACTGAGGCCCTTTATAAGAAATGCGCACTTGTAACAGTGGCCATCAAACCAGGAAACTTACAGTGCTGAAACTCTTTGTGGTGTGGCTTCTGCAGTGCTCAGCTGGACTATTACCTTCCTTTGTCCCTTGTATCAATGTTGTGACCTCAGAAGTCAGTAAAACTGAAGTCATCAAGCATTCCAGTGTGATGCTAACTTACACTAGCAGGTGTAACCTGTAACCTGGAAGAGAAACTTCTCTTTCCTAATTATTTTCAGTAATCCCCAGGGATCAGCATATAAAATAATTTAATGTGCAATTCTGTAGGCACAAGTATTTGTAAGGTAAGGCAACTCACACACGCATAGGTTCGTTTAGGCTGAGCAGATTGTGGGCAGAGCTACTATTGTAGCAATTGCTTGTTTCAGTCTAAAGAATGATTCCATTGCATTCCACTGCCCTGCCTCTACCAGCTATTGCATCTTTTCTGAAAGAGGTGGAGGAAAAGGAACTTAAATTTCAATTCCATTGTTAAAAGATGCGTTGGGTCAATAATTCAGTGACCTTATGCTGATTGTGTGACAGTTTTTACCTGTGGTCTTGTTATTTGGTCTCTGTTTTGCTTCCTTCTGTTATATTTAATTCTCTGTCTCTATACTTAAGAGAAAAGTATCCAACAGGCCTCTTGAGTTGAATGGTGTTTATGCAAGAGTATAAAGGAAAGCACACTTTCACTTCAGTATTGTTGCTGGTCAAAGTCATCTTTACAATAGGCACGTTTTGTGTTCTCAGGTTTTTTGTAATTAAAAGAGGGACAAGTTGGCCTTTCTGGTTATCCATGAGAATTGTCAGTGTTCAGAGCATGCCAGCTATGAATTTCAGTCACACATTATACACACATTGTTGTAAACTTGTTGTACCAGTTTGACTGTAGCAATTTGGGGGTTTTACTTATATTGAACAATGGGGAAACAGGTGATCAGCTAATTTTCTGGTGTTTAACAAAGGTGGTCTTCCCACATAATTCACTGAAAGCCCTGTTGTGCTGCTGAAGATTTGAGCAACTTAGAATTGAAGTTGCAAGTTCTTTCTCAAAATCAGTGATCTTCATTGATAGTGCACATCTGAGTAGGTGTTGGATTAGTCTCAGTTGCTTCAGGATAAACTGAAAGGGATACCCATGAAACAGATAGACATAAACTATACATACCTGAATGTAACAGAGAGCAGAAACTGCTGCCTTAGTTGTTAAAGACACACAGAGTAAACAATATGAGTCATCTTCTCATTTGGGAGGGGTGGAGGAATTGTTGGAGTGCAGGGGAACTTCTGTGTGCTCACTGTTTAAACTATGGTGGGCACAATTGGAATGAGAAACTAGAGTAGTGCTGTGTTAATAACCTGTTAATAACTAGGCTTCTTGTAATGTGAGAGCCTTAGTAAGTCTTGCCTTCTGCTTCTTTCCTGCCTTTATGTGGCTTGTCTGCTTCCTGTACCTTCTTGCAGCTCAAAGCTGCCTTCTCCCACTTCAAGCTCTACTACAAGCTCTAAAGTGATGTTGAATTCACTTTTCTTACTGCTTGGCAAAAAGGGATTTTATTAATGAAGTCAGATATTGAATCATCATATTTGGAGAGGCAGAAGTAGTCTTATAATTACTGATAACTAATGAATGAAGAATTGAGGCATGAAAATATTACACGATGGGGCAAAGTGTTATCTACTGAATAATATCTGCTCAGCCCTGCCAGCACCGTGGCACCATGGCACAGGCAGAGCTTGGGATATCCTAGAGCAGAGTTAGCTTTGGTGCATCAGAGACTCAAACCTCATTATGTTGATGGTGGTCTGTGTTAGGTTTCCAAAAATCTCTTGCAAGGCTGACTTCCAACATATAGGATGAAATCCATATACCTGGGAGTGTTGGCTGTTGTTCTTCTGAGCTGCACAGCTGCTTTCTGGCTAATCTGTGGAAAAGGGACTGTTTGAGTATTCCTGGGTTTCAATTCTAAGTCAGTTGGTTGATCCAAAGTTGTACCACCTTCATAGTATAGTTTTTGTGCTACTGGTACTGCTTTGCTCATTTAAGTGTAGTTCCTCTCTAGAAGGAATATGCCTGTTTTAAAAGAAAAAAGCTGCTATCCATTTGAGTAATAGACTGCTGGTATGCACCTTCCATCATCTGTGAACCTGTGTGGTAAGCTTTGGAGATGGCTTGCATCTCCCTCTAAGGAAGTATCATTCTTCTCCCATAGCAAGACATCATAGCTCAACCTGACAGAACCTCCTGACAGTGTTCTGCTTGACCTGCCTTGTGGTAGTATCTGACAGACAAAAGTAAATGACTGGAAAATCTGGAATGTGTGCTGCTTGGAGGCTGCCAGGGTGACTCCTGTTTTATATTGTAGTATTTTACCTGCCAGGAGTGGGTTACTTTGCAAAGCTTTGCAGGAGATTCCCGACATAGTGTCTCAACATCTATGAAGGAGGAATTCAGTGTGGTAACTATCAAATGTTGCTCTACAAGCAATATTAACAGTTATTGTACAGTGAATTTGATAAGCAGGGACACTAAATAGACGCTGGGATCAGATCACAAATAATTTCATGCTGTGTCTTCAGAATGCCATGAGTCTCGTGGGCGGGAGCACCATAAATGGTGTGAGTGGTTGGGTGAAGCACTATTTTTGTTCATCCTTTCCTTCTGCTGCAATCAGTCCTTACAGTAAATCTGTAGGAGATGAACTCCATATTTCAAGCTTCAGTTTGTGATAGGAACAGCCAAGTGTTCAAATTCAGGTGCTATTTATACATTGAGTTCTGGAGCTAGGAGTGGGAAGATGTTACTGAAATGAATAACTACATTCTGGCGTCAGTCTAATTATCTTATTTGGACTAACTCTCTTAACATTTTGACATAAACCTTTGGCTACATTCGAGCTCTTTTGGATAAAGAGATAGCATGAAGAGACACCTCTGTGTGGTGGAGACAGGGCCAAATGATACTAAATTCACAACAATCAGACTATCGTCTGTTTAGAGTAATTGACTGTTTCCTAAAATCTGAGTCCAATCAAATCTAAAAACACTCAGAACACTTGAAGTATGTTTCTGCATTTGAAGCACAGGAAATTCACAATTCTGCCAAGTGAGGCAGGCCCCTGTGCTGTGCTCCACTGCTGTGTCTCAGCATGGGGATGGGTGAGAATGGCCTAGGTGTGTATTGTTTCATTCTGTGTGTATTGTTTCATTCTGTGCTTTTCTCTGGCCTCTAAAACCTGCAGCTAGATAGTGTTTCAGAGCTTGGACTTTCCATAGCAGCTCTTAGTCCAGAAAGCACACACTTGTTTAGTGACTGAGATAAATATGTCTTTAGATATTTCTCCACTGCTTTATTAAGTTTTTTGCACTTCCCCTGTGTGGCACAATTAAAAGGGTAGTGGACCAAGGTAACTGAAGCCTCCATTATGTTGTAGCTGGAAACAGTTATTACTTTGGCAACTCTGAGGAAGATACATGGGCATCTTATATAACACTGTATCTACTCTTAGAATTTATCAGACCTGATATGCAGCATTACAGTCTCAAAAGCTTCAGTACTTCCCTGTCTCTGTGTCATTCTTTATATGCATTGAAGCTTTCTCTCACCTTAAGAGTTTGTCCAAAACCTGGTATTACAGATTTAGAGTTGTCTGGCAGATTCACCTTTTAATCAGAATAGATGTCACGTGATTGTAGAAAACTGGAACCATTTAGTTCCTTTAAACTTCCCTTTTCAGATCATAACAGATGTGATGATTATGACTGGTTATGGGGACTTAATTGTAAAATTCCACAAGTGTCTTCAGTAGTGTATTCAATTTGTAACTTTGAAATTGAATGTATTCAATTTAGTTTGCTTTCATTGTAAGCAAACATGTAAATCATTATTTCATTTCTGTGTGTACAGCTTCAGAAGCTTTTAAATGATACATGCTGTAGTCTCTAAGTCTCCACATGAAAGAGCAAGATGAATCTGAAGTTTGTTTTCATAACACTTTAAACATCCAAGGAGATAAAATGAATTATTTTTTAATACTAACTTGATCAGTTTTTTCCTGAACAGTGACAAGGTATAGTGAATGACTAATTCACCCTGCTTTTTCTGCGAAGTGCAAGAGTGTCAGGAATTCCCAAATCTGGGAATCCTCACCTCTGAGACATCTCTTAACCGCTGTGTTGAAATGCTTTGCTGTATCCCTGTCTTGTGACAGCAGTGTGTCCCAGGTGAACAAACAAGGGAAGCTGTTGAGATGACTACGGCCAGGATGCCTCTGTAGCAGAGTGGTCCTGTTTAATGGGGAAACTCAGTCTACCAAGTATGCTCAAAGTCAAAAATACCAGTGTAACTTGCAAAGAATGCTGAATGAAAGTTCAAGGGATAGTTTGCATCTTCCATGTATGCTGTTTCAGATTCTTGAAATTTAATTCATAGCTATGAGTTGAGAGAGTTTATGCAGGTCCTGAAGGAGCAGGCTCTGCGAGGCATTTTGGGAGAGTGTACGCACACTTGCATCTTGTCCTTTTTTGTCTCGTTTTCTAGAGATTCTGTTAGCTGACATGGACCAGGGAGAAGAGCTCTGCTGGTGCTGTCCTGCTGCAGGGAGGAGCAGTGCTTAGGACAGGGAGCAGGAAGGGGAAGCTCTGCAGCTGAGAGCAGCATCTGCTGCTCTCAGGGGTGCAAGTCTGCTGTGCTGGAGTGGGGGCTCCTCATCTCTGTCTGCAGCAGAGGCAAGGGAGTAAATATGAATGCTGAATTTGGACCAGTTGGGAGGCCTTTAGAAGCAGTGCAAATTTCTGTTTTACTCAGTGTTTTGTTGGATTTCTGGAGGTGAAATGTCAGTCTAGTTTGTGTATTATGTGGACTCACTGGGATATGATGCTGTGTGAACACATCCTCAGGCCCTTTCCCTTTATGCTGGATTTATCTCCCAACTGATGTAGTTTGACAAGGCTGACTTTAATAATCTTTGCTAGTGTTTTTTGGGTTATCATAGTCTGCATAAATTTGTGTAGCCTTAGCAGATATAAATAGGAAAAGGACTGTTATCTATGTGTCCAGTAAAGGGAGAAGTGTTGTGTATACTTCAGCTGTGACTGAATTTGGCATCCAATAATATTACAATTGAATAATTTAAAACTTAGACTGTGATGATGATGTTCTTACTGTGGCCCTGGAGTTCTTTGTATGCAGCATTTTTATCTGTGCCCTTTGAAACTGGTTGTAGAACACATAATTGCAACTTGCACCAGTGATGTATCTTGAAGTGCTGTTTTGTGCTTGTGTCTTGTAGATAGCATGATAGGAAGCCAGTAACTTCCTGATGAATCACTTCCTTTTAAATATTCTTAACATTATATTAATTAGCTGGAATACCGAGCTAATTAATAGATTGGTAATCCTTTGTACTCAGCAGCCCCACCTTTCATGAACAGTTTGCTTTTGTAAAGAGAATGTAAGGGCTCATGCACAATACACAAATAATGACACTAAAGAATGTAAAAATTAGACCGTGAATTTAAAAGTCTACATAAAAACATCAATATTTCTAGTGTATTACATTCTTTGTCTTTATATTGTAGCCATGAATGTGTTAAAGTTCATAACTTTAGCATAGAGCAATCTAATAATTCATCAGGACACTTACAGAGAAGGCTAGGGAGTTTTTGATGTGTATATAAAGCCTGTCCGTAATTCCTTTTTTTTTAACAGACCTGCTGACTTACATTTCCACACCAAATACAGAGGTCTTCTGACAGAGTAGGAATTCAACAGTGCAACATGATTTATATAACGGGGAATTTAAAAAAAAAATACTTTCAGTGTTTCAGTCTGCTTGTGGCCTCTTGTGTTGGTGTTGCCTGGTTGTGCAGGACTTTGAAAGCAGCTGTATTAACAAAATATGCAACAGAAAAAGAATAAAAATAGTAGAATTATGAAGAAAAATGAAGAGGAGAAAAGACAAAGGTGACAGTGTGATGACCAAATAGGTCAGTACAGGAGCATTTTAGTCTGTTTGTTTGAAGGCCTGTAGCATTAAAAAGAAACATCACAGAATCATAGCATTGTTTGGATTGGTAGTGATTTTTAAAAGGTCTTGTAGTCCAATTCCCCTGCAATAATCAGGGACATTTTCAACTATATCAGGTTGCTCAGAGCCCCACCCAGTCTCACCTCAGATGTTCCTGAGGTGGAGCATCTGCCAGGCTCAGGGCAACATGTGCCAGTGTTTTACCACCCTCATAGTTAAAAACTTCTTCCTTATATGTAATCTAAATTGGCACTCCTTATATTTAAAACCATTGCTCCCTGTCCTATTGCTACAGACCCTGCTGAAAAGTTTGTCCCTGTCTCTTTTTTAAGCCTCTTTAAGTACTAACAGGCTGCAATAAGGTCTCCCTGGAGCCTTCGCTTCCTCAGTCTGAAAAACTCCAGCCTTTGTTCACAGGCAGCTCACAGGAGAGGTGCTCCTGCTCTCTGATCATCTTTGTGGTGTCTGTGCTGTGCTGAGAACCCCATAATTGGATATAGCACTCCAGGTAGGGTCTCATGAGGGCAGATAGAGGGATGGAAGCTCCCTTCAGCTGCTGGTCATGCTTCTTTTCCTACAGTCCAAGATATGATTGGCTTTCTGGGCTGCAAGCACACATTGCTAGCTCCTGTCATCATCTGAACTGTCTTCCTATATCTGTCTGTAATTAACAATTCTTTATGTGGTCACCATTTCATTTTGTCCACTGAATTATCCTTACTGCTTGGGGTTACAGTTTTTAGACAATGAGAAAAGAAATGGTGTGCCTTGAAAAATAAGCATTTGGCTCTGGGCCTTTGTAAAGGTGAGGTGATCCCACAGTAAGGCTGTAACAAGAAATGGCAGGCTTTACGTGGCAGGCATGCCAAACATTGTTTCCCAGGACTCCTAAGCGAGTGTTGGCACCTTGGTTGGTTCCTGCTCTATTGTGAGCATGCCTATTTTAAAATGTGTGTACTCCTCCACCTGAGAAGCTGGTGACCCAGGCACTGGCAGAGTGACAAGTGGCTGTAATTACACAAAATCTGGTAGTGTATTAAATGCAGAACAGCAGAGTTGGATTCAGTGTTGAACTGAAGTGGGGGATGATTGACTGATGGAGTGGTTTGCTTGTGGAGCTGTGGAATCTCCTTCCTTGGAGGTGTCCAAGACTCAGTTGGATGGGGTCCCATTCAACCTGATCTTATTAGACATGCTCTGAGCTGGGGTTGAGTTCCATGGACTCCAGAGGTTCCTTCCAACTTGAATTATTATTTGATGCTGTGAAGAGACAGTTTGTACCTAGGACTTAGTGTGCCAGGCTCCCCACAGAATCCAGGAGGTGTCTTCCTGCTGGCAATGCCCATGGAGTTGGAACCCCCCAGGAGGAAGTTTCTGCCTGCCAAGCAGAAGACAAGCTTCTTTTGGTGTTCCTGTTACTTCCACAGACTTGCAAATTACTGATTTTAATCTGAAACTCTAACACCCACCTAATCAGTTCATTTCATAGATAGCAAGAGGCTTTTGTTTGCATGAGCTTTTAGATTTGTACTGAGAGAAAAACACATGTGCCATACGTTTTTTGTTCCCTGTCATTTCTGTTCTGCTTCACTGAGAATGGCTGGGACTGGCTTGAAGTCTGGAAAACAACTGTCAAAACAAAAGTGGAAATGAAGAGTACGTTTGTGCTTACCCTTTTCTCATTGTTGCAGTTTGGAATCCACTTCTTTGGCAGATGAACAGAAAGGTGCCTCCCTTCACACACAGAAATCACCAGCTCTCTGAACTTCCTAGGAGTTCCTGTTTTCTTTGGCTCACATCATCCTCAGCAGTGGAGATTTTGCAGTTATAATTTAGTTCAAGTTTTGTCCTATCCGTGAGCCAGAAAACCTTGTTCTGCATTTTGGTTTGTGTAGTTCAGGTAGCTATAGGGAACAGTAACAATTACAAGTGCCATCTTTATAACTCTTCTCAGGAAAGCCTGGGAGCTCAGCAGGACACTCAGACCCTGCAGCAGGAGGTGCCATGAGTGGAGTGAAAGATGGCTTGAGATTGCAGTGTCTTTGAGGGGACTCTTCAGACCAGAGTAATTTTTAATAGTGAGGTTTGGTTGGTTTCTTGTTTCTTTTTTTTTTTTTAATGATTAATCTACTAGTCTTAATTTCTTGTAAGAAGGTTGTGGTCAGACTGTATCCATAAATATCTATAAATGTAAACTAACTTTTTTTTGTAATGGGAGATTGTGAACAGCTCTAACTGTATTGACAGAGGCATAAAACTGAATTGATGAGTATATCTATCTGTGTTGACAGGTTATTAATAGAAATTGCAATCAAGCTGGACTTATGACTATACTAAGAACACTGTTTTTCAAAGCTGATACCAAATCACAGTTATCTGAATATGTGGTGTCTTGAGTTGATTTTTATTGTGCACAAGTGCTGTATTACAGGATGTAAATAATTTGCTAATTTCACTGTGGTGTACCACATAATTTTGTGCTCCATTTCACTGAGAAATCCTTGATCATCATAAATTATGGTTTTTTGAGATGAAGTTTTAAAGTACATTACTTTTTGTAGAGTGATAGGGAAGATGAAGGAGGCAACATACATGCATTTAGATGTCTTCAGTCTTTTTCAGACACCTGCAACAAATACATCAATTTTCTGCTTCCTTTGTGTTTAGTTTCTATAGCCTAGAACTTGTTGGACTTTGGTCTTTTGGGGACCTCTACTAATTAAATAGGATTAAACAAAATCAAAACCAGATTTTGCAGATTAGAACAGGCATTCAGATCTTGTTGAGGGTTACTTTATTCAGAAACTACAGTTGCACAAGGCAGTCTGCTAAATAGAAGACATTTGGAAGAATTTTTGGCATATGCTTCACACATAACCTGAAGTTCTGTGGAACTGAAATTAGTGAGTGCAAATAGATGACAGTACCTTTTTCATGCTGAAGTTTTCTGGCCCTTTGTTGGTGGAGAAGTGTCTGTCTGGGCTGTGTTTGAGACTTGTTTCCTGCAGCCCTGGCAATGCATACCATGCATTCAATGCATAGTTAATTCTACATGTAGTGTTTTATCTGCACGACAGTTCCTAGGAAGCATATGCAAGAAAGGAAGATAAGTGTGTTTGTATTTGTTACAAGTTTGTTTAAAATTGTAGTCAGGGCTTCAGTTTGAAGCAGAAAGCCAAGTTCTCTCAATCACTGAGGGCTGGAAGTGCCAGTGAGGCATAATCTTTGTAATTTTTTGATCAGCATTTAAAGAGTTAAATTTTTTTTTTATCTTTATAATTCATAATTAATAGACCACTTGATTAAGATGATAGTCAAGGTTCTGCTTATTTTACTGATGAATTTAATGTACAGGAAACTCATAGGCTTAAACTTACTCTCTCACGTTTTTTTCCTTGTAAGTATTTCTTGCCAGTGCTAGTAAGAAACCTTAACATTTCTGCACAGAAAAGTTATGTAAATAGAAAATAATTCTTTCTTAAATGTATATTTACTGCCAAGTGTTTTCTCTCCCTATGCAAATATTGAGTGTGTTAAATTCTGAAAAAACAAATTATGCTTTGTGACCTGCTGTAATTTGGACAAATAAAATATTCATTTTTCTCTCAATAGAAAATTTTTAAAGCTGGGGATACTAACCAGGATGGACAGCTGGATTTTGAAGAATTTATGCAGTATCTTAAAGAACATGAGAAAAAGATGAAACTGGCATTTAAGAGCCTGGACAAAAACAATGATGGTATACTTTGATTTATTTTATATGTTCAAACATTGTTTGAAGAAATTGCATTAAAAGTAGTGTAACTTATATTTGTCTGAACTGGAGCAAAAAGTTGCCAATATGGAATCCTTACTTCTTTTCCTTAACGTGATCATAGTTAAAGTTTGCTATAGATTGAAAACAAAATAATTAATTATACTCTTGATTCTTTCTGTTTTCTCCAAGTACACTGAACTGGGGTTCCTTGTTCCCCAGATGGAGAAACTGTGAGGAAATTTTTGACTATTTCTAGCTATTAAAGATAAACCAACTTTTATCTAACTGTAAATTTGCGTCTCATTTGCTTTGTCCTTATAGTAGACGATCAAAACACATAATCTGCGGTAAGTTGATTTTTAAATCATCTTTGCAATTATTCAGCTGTTACAATGAGCTCCAAGGTGCTATGTTTGTTAAGATCCATGTTTTAAATATATATCATCTTTATTTTAATGTTTCAAGGGAAAATTGAAGCCTCAGAAGTTGTCCAGTCCCTCAAGATATTGGGTATAAACATTTCAGAAAAACAGGCAGAAAAGATCCTGCAAAGGTCAGGAATTATTATTTTTTGAGGCTGCTTAATCTTCCTTGTATTGTTAATTTTTGTTTTTCTGTTTCTGAGAGGGGGATAAATGGGATTATGACTTTGAAAGGTGTTGGTAGCTACTATTGTAGCATCTGGTTCTGGGAGGAGAATGTTACTTTATTTCTCTGTAAATGTTGTTGATAGAAAGAAGCACTGTTTTATGTTTTTAAATGGAATAGGACAGATGCACTTGGATAAGAGAAGCATAGTATTGAAAGACCATGGCAGATTCAGCCTCAAAGTCACTATATGGAATTTACAGTCACTTGTTATTGATGTGATAACCCAAGTTTAAAAAGGAGGAGGAAGAAAAAGCAGAAAACCAGAACAAAGCCCCACCATTACTATTTCCTTATATAGTTTTGTTCAATTCCTTTTCAGTATTGATGCTGATGGGACCATGACAGTGGACTGGAATGAGTGGAGAGATCATTTTATGTTTAATCCAGCTACAGACATTGAAGAAATAATTCGATATTGGAAACATTCCACTGTAAGTTCAACTTCTCTTTTTACCTAGTGCAGCTCTTAAGTTCATCTCTGCTGAGTTAATTTGTGATATTGAGTACAACAGCTTCACACTTGTTATATTTCAAGTATGTCTGTATTGTTTAGTTTTCCTTTTCACTTCATGTGCTCCCATTTACAAGCAGGATTGTATCAGATGAATTCCTTCTGAATGAACAACTTCATCTAAACTTTGCAAATAATTATCAGTAATTCTTAAGACAGAATCTTTTTTCTCTTTTGGAGATATTTCATAGAAAAATAATAACCACAATATGAAATCTTTTTCTTGGCACATTACAGTACAATTTGATTTGTTGAAACAACTGTTATAGACGTTTTAACAGTTTCTTAGGTTGAAATTAATATTTGCAGTTATACAGTATCATTATAATTATCATAAAATCACTGGTGTCTTTACTGGTGATTTTCTGTGCACATCATGCCACAGAATTTAATTTAAGTATACAGAATATACAGCAACAGGTTATCCACTATGCAGAGAAATTTTTAAAGTTTTTATTGAATGGAGCTGTTGACACCTCAGGGACTGATTTTTAGGAGCAATAATAAAGTAAGTAAACCAACAGTAATCCTATTTGCTAAATACCCTTCCTGCAGACCATTGGAGGAAATAAAGTAAGGTTAGATGCCTTTGAATATAGTGAGACCATTTATATCTCCAGGGATTAGTCAGCATTTCCATAATAAAAAAACACTTTGAGATCTGAGAGCTTTGAGTGTTTGACACTGTACAACCTCAGTTCAGGAATGCTGCCAAAAGGGAGTTAGCTCCCTCTTTGCTGAAGACAGCACTTGAAGCACTGCTCTGAGATCAAATAGTCCTGGTCCCAGCTTACATAGTGGCAAAAACCTTTGCTGTAATAAAATGCTCCTTACTGTTACTAAACGTAAGATCTGTATTCTTCTTTTTTTATTATGGAATGTCATTAGTTGCCCCTAAGAAACAACTGAGAGAGTCTCCTGTGATCTTAGTGTTGCAGTCAGCTGATGACCCAGTTATCACAGCAGGCAAAATCCAGCAACACAGCTGGTCTTTGAGATAAGAGCAGATGTGAGACCTCCCAGCCTGGCTGGCATTAACAGACAGCTCTTACAATTCTGTTTTTATTATATAATTGCTATCAGACTCTTCCAAGCAGATAGCTACAATGGCATAGAATTATTATGTGGCCTGTCTGTTATAAACACCCTCAAACTTACATTTTTTTTCCTTAGTTGTGTTTGGGTCTCAGTACACACAAGTTTTAAGCCCTGGTAGATATGCATAATACCTCTTAGAACACTGAATTTATGTTTTGAGAGTTTTGATTGATCTTTTGATGTTTCCATGTAGTTGAGCAGCTGATGGCACCTTATTTTGAAACCTCAAATGTGAGAAAGATGAAAGGGTTTTCCAATTAATCTGTTCTGTGTTTGATATCCAGAATAGTTGGTGCTTATCCTCTTTGTCCAGTGGCTGTATTTACACTCTGCATTCTGCAATTTTTGTCCTAAATGACCAGGATACTATTCTGTCTACTAACAGAGAGAGAATGCAGCATAAATTAGGGATATAATGTCTACAATTAAAATCAATGGTAGTTCAAAGGTTTATCAGTTAACACACTTTCTGGTCAGTACTTATCAGTTATTAATACATTTTTGTTCTTTTTATACATTTAATTTATGTATAATAGCAGATTTGCATTATCTACAGTGTACTTTTTCTCATGTATCATGATTATAGGTTACACTTAAGAGCAAAAGTGACATGAGATTTCATAGTGTTATGTCTCAGTTTTATCCTTAAAATCTATTAATGTTCTTTAATCAAATCCAATGGCAATACAAACATGCACCCCCTTAGTGAAATTTCAAACTTTTATAGCTGAAAAAAATTAATTAAATGTGTCTTTGAGTATAACTGATGATAAGAAAATCTATAAGGCATTTGTCAAACTTTTCATTTTGTAGATAATACACAGCAGTTACCAGAAATAGAATATTCTGATCTATCAGCTGTTAAAACCCTGCTGTAAAATGTTGGGCAGTGTGGGGGAAGGAGACATCCCACATGTGTGAATAAATTACCGTGAGAGAAATCTCGTGTTAGCAACCTTAGGAGATTACCAAACTAATCCCACAAGACTGTCTGGTGAAAGGTTAGCTGCAACATCTAAGCATTTGAGCTTTAGTGCTGACTTTAAAGGACTGCTGATCATGACAGAATGTCTTTGCTTGGGCCGTACTCAAGAAGGAAATTTGTTGTAATTTTTAATGATGATGGTGCAGTCTTTGAAATGGTGGGTCTATGGTGTTATTGCTCAGTATCTATGTAGAAGTCACTTAAAGCTGTTTTTCATTGAATAGCAATGCATAGCAAGTTAATTATAGAATGTAAATTAGAGATATTTGTAACTAGCACTTTATTTGCACATTCTTAGGTAGTGTATTAATTTGGAAGTAGAACTGTGGATAAAACTGAGTTGATGGAATGAGTTATTTGCACATCTTTGCTTTGGATTCATAAAGGTACTGGATATAGGAGATAGCTTGACTGTTCCAGATGAGTTCACAGAGGAAGAGAAGAAGACTGGGCAGTGGTGGAAGCAGCTGTTGGCAGGAGGAGTGGCTGGTGCTGTCTCTCGAACAGGTACAGCACCCTTAGATCGCCTTAAAGTCATGATGCAGGTAGGTGCAATGTTCAAGAATTTGTTGGTTTCCAGTATATCACTTCAGTTTTTTGAGATCTATTGGGAAAAATTTGAGAGCCAAGGTTGGTGTTTAAATTATAGAGATCTGGCTATGTTTTGACAATTTCCATTTTTTGTGTTCATAAAAATGGTGTTTTATAGACATGTGGGAAAAGTAAGCAAAATGTTATGCTACCAGTGATACTTATGTTTTTTCAATTGTGCATATGGTTTTGCTAGCTGATATATTTAATCAATTTAATAGTGATGAGTTTTATAATTAATCAGAGCAGTGTTTTCTGCTGTGACTTTGGTTTTGCTTTTTTTTTTAGGTTCATGGTTCAAAGTCAAACAAAATGAATATAGCCAGTGGTTTTAAACAAATGTTGAAAGAAGGTGGTGTCCGATCCCTTTGGAGGGGGAATGGTGTAAATGTTGTGAAAATAGCTCCTGAAACAGCTATTAAGTTCTGGGCTTATGAACAGGTAGGATGATAAATCAAGAATGAAAATAATGCTAAATAAATTCCTAAATCACTTTCACTGTTCATTATTGGCACTGTTGTGTTGTATAGGACTTGTTGTGGTTGGGGATTTTGTCATTGTAATTTGAGTGACTTTGAGATTTGAAATAGTCTATAGAATATTTACTATTAGGCAGATATTACTGTTGTATTATAAGCAGTGCAAATAAATGATATCTGTTACATGTTTTAAACTGTCCCTGATTCTGCATGGCTTTGTGTGGAGTACTGCATTAATATCTAGATTGTTGCTGCAAAGAGACAGGCAAAAACTTGGCACATTATGCTAGCTGAACTTTCAGGGGATCCATTTAAAGTCAAATATCACAGTGCTAATGTGTGTATGCTATGTATGATGCCCTCATCCTGGATTTCAGAGTTATATTTACCTCTGAATCAGCTTTAAGCATCATGTTAAGGCCTAATCCTCCTTTGGAAAATGAACTCCCATTCTGGTATATTTAAATGAGCTTTATTTTTGCTCTGTGGGGCTTGCTAGTGCCTCAAGACCAAATGAGCATACTGCACATCTCTATTCAAGGAGGAGATAAAAACAACAAAATATCAAATAAACTTGGGGATGTTGCAAAACTGAACTGCAGATTTTGGTGCCACAGAGTAACCTTGGACACATTATTCTTTACTCATGGAATGACACATTATGTACAGTGCTCAGAGTGCTTCTGTGAAATTGATAGTTGATCTTTATTCTTTGATTGGACAACTGGATCTGCAAGTGAATTTGGTTCCTCTTTGTTTTCTGGGCTTCTTAGTGCAGGTACCCTTGAGTTGGCTGTTTGCAGAACACCTGATGGTACTGTGGGTGACTGAGGGATTTAATCTAAGAATTCTTACAGGCTGGAATGTTTATTGTGTTCTGGAGAATCTTTTTGGGTTAATGTAAATACATGAAAAACTAAGAACAGCTTGAAAAGACTTTTTTTGCTATACTCTTGCCTTTTATAATAATTTGCCACGCCAAAAAATGTGTGTTTATTTGTGTTTTAACTATACAGTATAAGAAGATACTCACTAGGGATGATGGAAAGTTAGGCACTGTTGAAAGATTTGTATCTGGTTCTTTGGCTGGAGCAACAGCACAAACTTCTATTTATCCCATGGAGGTAAGATAATCTGCTTCCATTAGAGCCTGCAAAATGTTTGGTTTGTTTCCTAAGTAAACCCCATTTTGCTCTTGAAAATATTGTAAAAATTCCTCTCTAGTCTGATATCCTAATTTATTTTTACTTTTTACTTCCTTTCAGACTTTCAGTGCTAGGCATCTTAGAATATACTATGTTCTGATTCTTGTAATTTTTCCATATATTTTGCTGTATAATATTTTTTAAAACAATATTTATATAAAATCTGGTGCAAGAAAAAACATCACCCAAGAACATTTAAAATTCAGTATGTATTCAAGCCTTCTATAAACTGGGCATAAATCCTTTTCCTACTATATGTAAGCAAGGAATGGTCTTGTCCACTTCTGTTGTGTTATGATAAGGAGAACAGTGTGGGGAAAGATGTAACAGCTACAGCTCAGGCTGGGTGGATTGGCTGTTCTTTCCCCTGCAGGACATACCTGTAGATAGTACTGCACATTGCAGTTTAACTAGTGTTAATATATTAACTGCTCCAGTGGAACTGTTTACACACCACTTCACAGAAACAGGATGCATTTTCTTTACTGATTGTTCCCCAGAAGGTTTATCCTTGTTGGAATGTTGGAATAGATGTTGGGGCTGGGACTAAACCAATACTAACATCAAGTTTGGTAGTAATGGCAAAGGTAACCTAAATAGCTTTTTCATGGGTGGGGATTTCAGTAGGAATGGAACTGTTTTCATTGCTGAAGTGATAATGATCTCTTTAAAGAGCATCATTGCTGTTCCAGAGGGTGAATCCCAGCTGATCTGAGTACAGAGATGAGTTAATTTAGGGAAGAACTGAAACATGATGTAGATTGTCCAGGTTACAGTGATGAGTGGAGACAAGGGAATTATTCTACAATATCTTCTGGTCTTCCTCACAAAGATATGGTACTGTCCTCAAAGTGTTTTTAGGATGTTTCTATGTAAGAGAGAAAGGTTAAGTGCCAGAAGATTATTGAGGAAGATGCAGTCTTGTGAGGCTTTAAAGACCAAATTGCTGCTCAGGAAACTTCCGCTGTGGTTTTCTTTGGATGCCGTTAATAATTTCTTTGTCCTAGGATGCAGTACAGACTTGCTTTCATTTTTAATCAAGTGCTGGGTTTCAGTAGTGAGACACAATCCTTATGTACTTCAACTACCTCTCTTTAATACTTTTTGAAATATTTTCTTAATATGCTTTAGTGTTCCCAGACCAGAAGTACATCTGCTAGCATGTTAGTACTCTCACTTGTGCCTTAGCTAATACTTCTATTGAGTATTGCCTACACTGTTGCCTTCAAGTTGATCAAGTAACTGCCTGTTCTAATCAAGAAAATAAAGCTAAATGCAATTTTAAAAGGCTAAGAATTTGTAAGCTTGTATATAGTAATGTGTGGTGCTCTGTCCTAAGGTCAGAACATGAAGGAGTGGGTTGCTGACAAGGCCTTATCAGTAATCAAAGGAGATTTGCAGCACCAAAGTGCAAAGCAGTTCTAGAGAATTGAATAAGTAGAGATTTACTGTGTATCTAAAATAGATTAATAAATAGGTGTGTAATTAAGACTGCTATTTTTTTACCTTTTAGGTTTTAAAGACCAGATTGGCTGTGGGTAAAACAGGGCAATATTCTGGGATGTTTGACTGTGCTAAGAAGATTTTAAAAAGAGAAGGTCCAAAGGCCTTCTACAAAGGCTATATTCCTAATATTCTGGGTATAATTCCTTATGCTGGCATTGACCTTGCTGTTTATGAGGTGAGTTTAGATCACTGAATGCATGTAGCCATCATTAATTAATTTACAAAAAGCGTAAACAATTTTTTAGGATGTTTGTATTATTGTACTATTACAGCTGGTTCAATTTTTAAAAAGACAAATGAGACTTTCCACTAATGTTACTAGACCTCAGTGTTTCTGTTTGCCCCTCTTGAGGAGTAACTGGGTAGATGGGCTCTTCCATGCAAGAGAATCAAGCAGGAAATGTGCTATGAGAGGATTACAGAGACCTTGGCAGTACCACAAGCTTTCATACTTACCTAACCTTGTTAGACTGGAACATACCCATTTTATAGGAAATATGTGCCTTTAAAAGGATATTCATATTATGATAGTTTATACATTCTTTTGCCAGTGTTGAGGTTTATGAGCAGATTATATTAACCTGAATTCCTTGTGTGTCTGTGTGTATCACCAGAATTCTTTCTGGCTGACACAGCTTTTCTGAGGAGCTTGAAGCACTGCTGTCTTTCCTTTCCAGAGAAACTGGCACCTATTTCACCCACCAGCAACGCTGAAAGTCTTTTATCTACCTTAGATAGTATGTATTGCTCCAAAGTGTGTTAAATAACTCAGATGCACAGACTAATTTTTTTCTAGTCTAGACAAATCTTTTTTTGACACTGCATTAGTAATCACCAAAACTGTTTGCACAAATATTTTCAAAGCTGTATGGAATTTTTTTTCTACAGTTTGCATCCTTGTTTCTGCATGGGATGATATGCAGAGCTGTGTGAGCTTTTGTTGCACCCTGTGAGGTGCTGTTTCCCTCCTCCTCTCCCTAAGGTACTGCAGGTGCACAGGCACTTCCCTGTGCTGCTGGCTCTTTTAAGGATTTCTCTTCTAGGTACTAACTCTTGTAGTCTGGTTGAAGTCCTTCCCTGTGTGCTGAAGTGTTTACCTGTGCGCTACAAGCATGTAGGACTGGCCCAGTCAAATTGGTGCTTTTCAGGATCGAGCTCTTAGGATTTGTTATGAATAAAGTAGTATTTGTTTACCTTTTGGAATGCAGATCTCTTGTCTCACTGTTTAATTTTATACCTTGGCAGCTCTTAAAGAGTACGTGGCTAGAGCACTACGCCTCGAGCTCTGCGAACCCCGGTGTGTTTGTGTTGCTGGGCTGTGGCACCATTTCCAGCACGTGTGGGCAGCTGGCCAGTTACCCTCTCGCTCTCATCAGAACACGCATGCAGGCTCAAGGTGAGTTTTCTTGTACTGAAAATGCTTCTGTGTGGTCACATGAAAATTATATCATGTGGGATAGCTCTAGCAGAGACATAGGAATGAAAAAAAAAACTTTGAAAAACTAAGGATGTATCTGGAAAATTCTTCCTAGTGTTGGTCCCTTCTCCCTCTTGCCCCCAACACTGTTGTTCTTCATATTCAATTTAAAAAGTAACATTTCAAGCACTGATGCTTTGTATATTCTGAGAGCCACATTCCATGCAATACTACCAGATACAGCCCCTCTCATAGTCTGGAAGCACTCTTCTAAATTTTACAATGCTTTCTAAAATTTAGAGATTAAATGATAGGAATTGAACTGTCCTGTGAGGGTAGACAGCAATGTTTGCTCTGTAGGACATTTCATAAGGATAGTTTCATAGTTGAGATTTTTGTTTGATAGGTTTCTGCACAGACTTAAGGATGGGAACCTAGATTTCCAAAGGAACATAGGTGGATAATGCTTTCCACTGGGATTTAGACACAAGGGTATCTCCCAAATGTCTGGGATTAAAAGATCTCTTTTCAGTGGACTGAGAGAGTAGGCTCATGACCCAGATGTTTGATACTTGCTCAAGATTTATAATATTACTAGAACTGTTTTATAACACATTATCTTTTTGTTTTAGCCTCAGTGGAAGGAGCTCCACAGCTAAACATGGTTGGTCTCTTTCGAAGAATTGTTGCTACAGAGGGACTCCGAGGACTTTATAGGGGCATAGCCCCTAATTTTATGAAAGTGCTTCCAGCTGTCAGCATCAGCTATGTTGTATATGAAAAAATGAAACAGAATTTGGGAATAGCATGAAATGAAGGAAAAAAGTGAGATGCTTCTAATACTGTTGGAAAAACCAGAACAATAATGTTTTCTCAAGTAATCTGCTCTCACAATTAGAGACAGATCTTTATAGAGAGATGCTGCAACTTCCACATTTGCCCTTAAATGGGAAGAAACTTTCTTAAATTTTAATTCACCATTTTTATATTGCACTTTAAAATGTCACTGAGATGAAAAAAAATATCAAGAAACTGTGTTTAAATCAGCAGTATGTTTTTATTTTTAGGAAATCATGCATGTTTTACTCATTGGGGTTTTTAAAATTTGTCCTTTCTATGTGTATTTGTCTTGGATCAAACCAAAGGTAGGAGAAGTTTATACTGCCTTGATACTGAATATATGAAAGTGACTTTTTGTTTTGTCACGCTGCCTATACTCAAGCAATTCACAGGCGACATTTTGCATGCCTAGAAGTGAGCACTTTTTTTATTTTTGGAGACTGAATATTAAGTTCATAAGAAATAGGATCTTGGATATACACAATGATGGAATAACACATTAAAATGTAGCCCATCACCTTTGTCTTCAGGCAAACCTTTTTTATTTTTCATTATTTAAAGAGCCTGACAAACTGCTGTTCTGCAGTATTGGAATACCTCAAATGGATTTACACGGTATTTTTGTAATACAATCAGCAATTTTAATAACTTGCTTCACTGAACCTGCTTTTCATTGCAATTGTAAATGTCAGCACCATTAACCATGGCAAAATTTGCGTTACAGCTGCATGTTTTATAGGATCATAATAATAAAGGAACAGAAAAAGCTTGGATATTAGATCCGTTCCTATTTAAAAATATGGTGGAGGATCCAGTATGAAGCTGGTAGTAATTGCAGTGCAGCCAATGGCAGAGCTGTTCATAGATGCCTTGGGAACAGGAATGCTTCTCATTTTGGACTCTCCATTCTTTCCCTTATTCAGAGGGCTACATCCACTATGTGCTTTTAGCCAGTAGAGAATTGCATTATGTAGTAAAGGTTTTTTTACAGTTTTGTCATGCAAGATCAGTCTTCTGTGCACGGTGGCTCGGGTATGAAATTGGGATAATAAAATACTGAAGTGTTTTGTCCTGGTGACCAAGTGGCAGTGCTGACCTCAGGTGCCCATCAGATTGATGCTAATGTAGCATGCAAAGCATGCACACAGACCTGTTAGTCCTTGAGAAACAGCTCCTCCTCAAAAAACAAAGCAGCCCTTCCTCAATGCAGAAAATTTGGTATTTCCATGTACAAGTCCTTTGAAATTGACTTCCTTTTTTTTTTTTTT
>VXBI01007476.1:2455008-2489562 GCA_013397375.1 Toxostoma redivivum
GGGAAGGAGCGCGCTGTGAGGGATGGAGGGAAGGAGCGGGCTGTGAGGGATGGAGGGAAGGAGCTCACTCGCGACATCTCTGCTGTCGTCGGTCTCTGGGCGTGCCGAGGGCTTCCCACCGCCAAGGTGGGTGAGAGGCGAGGGGAGTGAAGTGAGCAATGAAACCCGAGACGGAAGGTCAACGATTTTTTCCTGACAGGGCAGAAATCTCCCCAAGGGCTTCCTATTGCTTGAGACATTAATTAAAAATAGAATAATTCAAATCTGTGGCAACATGTATCACAGATACACAAAAGACGAGATTTTTGATGGCCTTTTAGCAGTCAGCAGGACAGCCTATTTCATCCCCAGAATCTCGATTCTATTAACATTTTCTTCCGGAGTTTGAGTACTGGGATGCCTCAGCTGAACAGTCTCGAGCCTAAATGAAGAATGTAGGCAAATGCAAAAGCTTAAATAAGCATTCCAGGCTGAAATCTGATCCTCTGTCTGGTCACACTAATTTCTCATGAGAAACCCTGAACCAATAATTGGATATTTAATTCTTGCTAGTTGCATTAATCCTCTTTAGTAATTCTGGACGTTCATCTCCTTTAATTTCCCATTGTGCTATAAGAAACAAGTCAAGTAACATCTAAGATCCCCAAAGTTCTTGAAGCACTTTGTCTCCCATTGCACACTGCTACATTAGGCAGCTACCCACTCTTCCATTTTTTTGAGGCATTTGTGAAGTGGCATATATGGGATTAAAGTGTTCTGCGTGTATTTGGGTTTTTATCAGAAGGGATCAGTGCTTAATGTACATAGACAGTGATCAATTCAGTACAAAATAACAAAAACAGTTTGTAAGGGGCTTTTTCTTTTTGTCAGTTATACTCTTAAAGCTGTTGATCTGCCAGAGAGTGTTTTGGAGGTTTTTTCCATTTTCAGGAATTGCATCACCAGATGATTATAGAATTAAGACACAAATGTAGTTCAGCTTTGCGAGTTTAAATCAGTAATAAATATTTCATTAAGTTGTCTTAAACTGTCAGGGTGAGGAAATACACCATGTTCATGATTAAACTCATGGATCATGTTGTTGAACCTCAGTTTATAGTTGTATATCAGTAGCTAAACATAAAGTGTAAGGTCTTAAAGTCCTATTAGAAAAACTAGAAATGTGCAATGGAGACATAAAGAAGAGAAGTAAAAATTTGGGGCATTTTTACTAACGTGCTTAATTTCTGTTTAGTTCTATAGGCAATCTCATTTCAGAAGTGCTCATTTTAAGAGACAGAAAATTAACATCTGCCAGCAGGTATCAAAGCTGAGAGGATAAAGCAGCCTTTCTCTTGTATCTGTGTACATACAGACATTTCAATGTTTTTATTTAAACTGCTTATCTCCTGATAATTTCTCACAGCTTATTTCCTAAGAACATGTCAGATGTTTTCCCTTTCTAGTGAAACAGGCAATTTTTATTCACCTTTTAAAAAAAACTTCCTAGGGACCTTGGGAAAAGATGTTACACTAAAGCAGAATGTGTTCAGCAGCTGGTTTGTCCTTCAGTAGGCACTGGCCTCATGAATCAATGAAACCTAAGCCAACTCAAACTCCTTTTCCCTCATGCCTGCAGTCTGCTGTCTCTGCGGGTGAATCCAAGGGCTGAAAAGTCCTTTCTTTATTGACTGGCTCTGGTCAGATTGAGTCACTTGGGGACAGTCTGGATGGCATTTGCATGCAGATTGTTTTCATGCATGAAAAAAGCATGAATATTCCCTCAGGTGTTAATTAATGCAATTTTTAGTTATTGAGAACTTCAAGCAAAAAAGTCAGAATGTTCTCAGACTGTATTCAAATGTGGTCCCTAAACCTAATTATTCAGACACACTCCTTAGGAGTGTCTGGCAGACAAACTTCTTCCTTCTGTATTCCTGTAACTGCACTATATCTTTGTAAGAGGGAGAGCATTTTATTTTCAGTTTCCCTTAGCTGGTGGTAAAGTAGAATTTATTGTCCATTTCTATTGACAATAATTGAGTTTGTGGGTTTTAATTTGTTGAGTTTTATTAGCTGTAGTGGGGAGGTAAAGAGGAGGAGCTTGAAAAACTTCCTTTGATCAGACTTTAAATAATGTATTTGATAGTTAATTCAATCAGTAAACAGCAGGAGATTATGACATTTCTTGGGAAGTTTTGCAAATGATAAAAATAGCTGGACAAATGATAAAAATAGAACTGTTTCCCTCAGGACTGTTCTAATGAGCCTATGACAGTTTGAGTGGGATAAAGACACATGCAGCAGCTTTGTATGTTCATGCTCTGGAATCCTCTGGAATGAGGATTCCTTGTCATTGACAAAGCATTTAATGCATGTGGAGGAAAAGATTAATTGCTAATGGTTCTGATTTTCAGCTTGGCCTCCACAAAAGGAAGGTCCCTGTAACATCTCAAATTGTGTCATGAAAACAACTTTACTCATTCGTTAGTGATGGTAGCTCATACTGATGCATTGAAATCAGTTCTGAAAGCTAAGTTTCTCTTGTAGTCTCCATATTGGCTCTTGGAGTTTCTGGGAGCTAAGACAATGAAAATTAACAGCTTCCATATTTTTTTTTCTCCACAGAGCTGTCCTTTTAGATATAGATGCTACAGGAAAATTATCAAATGGATTCTGAATAAACCAGTTTTCACTGGAGGGGGTGACTAGCTTGAAAGCAGTGCTGTTAGTACCAGTGGATAAGAAAGCACTTCATTTTTACATAATCCATATTTTCAGTCAAACAACAGGATAGTTTGACTTGCTGTTCCTATCATAGTATGAAAGAAGAACACAAAACTGTGTGCATACTTGACTATTGCTTAGGAAATACCAACCAATACAACAATGTTGTAGCTGTGGTACAATTGCAGAGAAGCAAACCTGAGTAGCTTATTCATACTTGGGGATGTACTGTAATTGCATCAGTATTCAGTGATGGTAATGTGGAGCACAAAACCTATTGACCTCCTCCTGCACACCCAGCATACTCAGTGCACATGGCATTTCCAGATAATTCTGTGCACAGTGGCCTTGCAGGAGCAAAACTTCTGCACAGGAGCTCCATGAACAAAACCAGTTAGTATTTCTGCAATAGATCTGGAATAATTTAAGTAGAAAGTTGTGAATAGTAGTACAAGGCAGTGGAATGTTTTAGATGGCAATTTCACTTTGCTTCTATCTGAGAAATTAAAATGTGAAAAGACACCTGTAATCCAGTGCTCAGTAGTTTAATTTAATATGAATTGTTTTTGAAACTGAGCAGCAAGTCATAGATAATGGTGATCAATACAGTACTTTTGATGAAAAAAAAAATTCCCTGGAATGACATCACTTCTTGCATTGTTATAGCAGCCCTTAAGCTAGGCAGCCCCAGAGCTGAAGAGAAAAATGTATGATGTAAGGAAAAACAATTATGTCTCCAACTTTTTTTTTACCTCTCTTTCAGACTGAATTTATTTCAGTCTCTATATTCAGATGAGCCACCTGAAATTTTTTTTATTGAGGCAGGCTGAGAACATGAGCTCTGAAATTAATTGCAAGTTCCAATTCAAGGTTGCCTGGTTATTTGCATAAGGTAACATTTTTTTCTTTAATGTCAGGATTGAAGAAATTGATTTACTTTGGGTTCACAAAGCAGCTGCCTTTAGCTTTAAATCAAATATATAGTCTTTGAAGCCTCTCAGTGGAAGCCTCTAAGATGCCTCTATTTGTGGAATTTAAACTTTTTTGAAAACAATTGTTTCTAACTTGCAGAAAATATTTTAGGTGGCCAGTGTGCCACCTCCTTGTGTGTCATCTTTCCAGCCAGCTTTGCAGGAGAGCAGCATCACAAAGGTCTAGCACACTGTTTGGTTTTGCGTCAAAATCCATGTTAGCACTGGAAATTGTGAGTAAAAGGATGTGTACCAATATAGCTGCTCCTTCCTTTGAGCCATGTGAGTTGTGTCACTCAGGTGGACACCTTTTACACTGCACTGTGCTGGTGGGGTCTGGAAATACATCTAATTACAGTTAAATGAGGCAGACATTGGAAACTTTCAGTAATTGTTTGATGTGGAATATTGATCTGATAGCAGTTGCCTGGGGAGGGATTTACAAGGAATACATATAAACAGCATTTTTGTCTTTATTCTTGAAAATTACCGTAACTATGAAAGTGGAGTGAGTTCAAGATGTGCTTGCTTTGGTTGTACTTGTCACGTTTCTCCCTCAAGTGCAGAAAAGTAGGTGTATTTAGTTACCTCTCTGTGCCTTGACACTCTTAGACAATATTCAGAGATAAAGACACAATATACCCGATGAAAATTTTACTCAGTGAGAACTGAAATGCCACTAAATAATAGCACCATGAAAATAACAATATTTTTAACACTTACACTGCTTCCCATCTATGCTAAGCTATTAAATTTTCTAAAGGTATTTCTATTAAAGGGCAAAATTGAGTTGTTATGTTGTATAGTAGACAGATAACTCTCCCAAAGTCACAAGAGAAGTTGTGACTACCAGGAATAGAAGGCACACATGCTGACAGCCAAGTCTCTGTGAGCAACAAGACCATTCTTCCTCCTGCACATGGAGAAGCACTGGCACGAAAGGGAAGTAATTTCTGCGGGTTTGGAGAGGCCTTTCCGCTGACTGTGGCAGCATCAGCAGAAGGACACATGGTTTTGACGGGAAGGACGGTCTGCGTGGCTCAAATTATTTTATACTCTTGGCTGCTTTCAAACTGGACTCATGAGGGTTGGCCAAATATTCCCCATGCAAGTTGAAGGCCAAAGATGAATCTACCCTTTTTGTTGAAGACATTAGTGAGTAAGTAAAAAAAAGCATATAATGCCTGTCTATCCTGTGAAGCCTTTTAGTCTGTGCTGTAGCATGCACATGTACCAAGGAAGAGCTTGTAAAACTGGTAAGGAAAATTGTTCTTTAGTGCCAGCTTTTAGATCTAGGTCTGGCATAAGTAATAGAAAATATGTATAAATTATATTCAGCTACCTGTTTTATTAGCAGTTCTCATATACTCTTGTATTTTCAATGATTAACATCACTCCCCAGTTTTCAGTAGTCAAATGTCAAGACATTTTGTGTTCCTCCACTCTCTTTTCAGGCTGTAATTCCAGCAGGAACCGACAGTGTGAGTGCTAACACTATGTAAACCAAGACCGGAGAGATAGCAATTAACACTCAGCTGCTCACTGGCCCGGGTCACGCTCCATGGATGCAGCTGAGCTGTTTGTGATTGGGAGGGAGCAGGCAGGGAACACAGCCCTTCCTGCCCGCACCATGGGATGAGTGCTGCCTTAGGGAGTGGTTATTTTTGGAGAAATATCTTTTCCTTCCTCTAATATTTTGACCCAGAAGAGTGGGTTAGAATGTAGAAGCATCAGGGTGGCTTTCACAGAGCTTGGTCCTGCCCATATGCTAATTTTTATCAGTATTAAAAATTGTCTAGTCCATATTTCTGTAATTATTGGAAAGACAACAGTAAAATAGTTTTCTCCAGAAGCCTTTGTTTATCCTCATAAAGGATAGTTATGGAGGAAGGAGGTTATTTGCCATCTTGTAGCACATCAAATAAACAGTGTGATTCTGCAGTTATTCTATACTGTCATCTTGGAATGGAGTGGGGATAATAAAAAGAAGTGGTGTTTAGTCATCTGACATCTGACAATTGGTATGAATACACTTTTCCGTAGACAACAGAAAGCAAAAGGATTATACATTTAAAGTAATTATGTTGCAGTAGTGGCCAAAGTCCTTTGATAGATTGGCTGTCCCATACCTCTAAGTGTCTTGCAAACAGTAAGTAAATATTTCCGCCTTAGAGAGCTTACAAATGCTGACAGCCACTTTTAGACAGGACTTGCTGTGAGTGCAGAAGGGGGTTCTTGTTCAGTCATGACTTAGAGCAGTCACCTTGAAATTGTGAAGGAAGCGGAAGGTAGAGTAAGTGCAAATGAAAATGAAAGTTGTCGAAACTGAAAGAGAAAATGCATTTGTGGAATGAAAAAGTGCTGATCACAACTTGTTTCAGTGGAAATTTATCTTATGTAGCAGCTGGTAAGATCCAGATTTGGATTCCCAAATGTACATCATGATCTGGTTGGCACTGAAACTTCAGATGTGGGAATCCACCACGTTCTCCTTGAAATAGGCTGAGCACTAAGGTACATAACTCCCCCCTGAGTTCCACTATGGCTTTATTGCAATAAAATAGGAGACAAAAACTTTGGAGGCAAGAGACTCTCCTAAGTACTTAGGCCCAGATTTTTTGTGTGTTAGATCCTTAAGTCTTAATTCTGCAGTCTTTTAATAGTGAGTTTTCAATGTCTTACTACATTTAAAGGGGAAAAAAAAGTAGTCGGTGGTTTACTGCATCCAGTTGGATTGATATTTACATATGCTCCCTTCTGGCAGGTTTCCTTCTGTTAATGTCGCTCTGATTAGCTGTAAAAGATTGAGGAGATATTCTTGAAATAGGTTGTTCCTAAGGGCCACTCTGATGTTTATCCTCTTATAGTATGGCACAGCTGGGAATGGCAATTTGCTCTTGTAACAGGTTGACCAAGGATCAGCTGCAGTATTAAAAGATTAGTACCCAATAATTTCTAGCGAGCTGTTCTGTAATAAACTCAGCATGTTGATGTGGATTTTCGGTGTTTGAATGTCTGTCTCCTTTATGTAACATTTTATTTCAAGTCAGCAAAAAACCCCAAAACCCAGAAAAACAACCTGCCAAACAAAACTCACAAAAAACCACCACCACTCCACCACCCATATTCTATGAATTTACACTCTGATGTTAACAAACACTTTTCTTTCAAACTTGTAATTTATGTAATGAAATATATGTTTAGACATCTGGACTACAGCTCTGACAAAGCAAACAAACCACTCTTAACTAATAGGTTGCTATGCTGCCAGCCAGAACAAATGAGAAATATGTGGATTCAGTGAGAAGAAAATCAACCAGCTAATTTGTTTTCAAGGTTTATTATCATTGTTGAATCTTACTTATTAATGACCTCTGTACATACAAAATTTAATACAACTGTTGTAACAGTGTATTTATGTCATGACCCTGCTGTAAGCAGCTATCACTGTAGTGCTACATATCCACTTATATCTCATTTTCCAAAGTGCATAGCTGCTACGTGATGAAACAACAAAACAGTATTTAAATCATTATTAATCATTCCTTGCTGTTGCCTTAATTCTTCAGAGTTAGAGATGAGGACTTGTGTGGGTCTTACAACAAAATTTATGTATGGCAATTGGTAGGCAGGAGCTTTGGCAGACTGGTGTCTTGAATGCTGATGGATCTTTTTCCACTGCCCTGGATACAAGAGTGCTTTGATGTTGCTTTGGATTTTAGCCATTATAGATGCTACAACTCATTTCCTCCAGAGAAAATATGGTGTTCTCTGACCAGTTTTAGTCAGATGCTTAATGTTAACTTTTATATGTAAAATCAGCTATGCAAGAAAATGGAAAAATGCCTTTGCCCTCAGAGTGACACTGTGTTTCTTTAGCCTGTGAGCAACACAAGTAGGAATTACAGTGTTTGGCTCTTGGCCTTGGGAGCTGTCATAATGTCAACAAGAGTTATGAGATATTTGTGCTGACTTTGTACTGTGTCCACAGCATCTCTGTGCTCAGGACACTGGAGTGAGCGATTGCAGATCTTCTATGGATGCTATGGCAGGTTCTTTTGAACTGCAAAAAAGTTGTGCCAGATCTGCTTAAAATAATTTAAAGCTTGCTGGATCTGCTCGGTTGAGCTGTGTGTGCTGAAGCTGAGTGTGTGCCTTTGTTGCAAAATGTAGAAGACGCATTGGTAATTTAGCAGGTTTTGAAGCACTGGGTGTTGTGCTCATGAGAGCCAATTTTTTCATCCTTTAAACAACAGCATCTCTGGTTCACATATGATAAGAGGTGATACTATTTGTAACAATGTGCATTTGCTTGTTTTGCTACGGGTTGTTTAAAAATATCTGTTCCTGAAGGGTTGTTTTCCTTGTTTGCATGGCTGGCTTGTGAGGGTTTAGACGCTTGGTTCAGGTTTGCTGCTGCTCCACTTAGCATCTAAAACATCTTGGCAAGGAGCACGAAGTGTTTTTCCTCTTCTTCCCGGAGGCTCTGCAGAAGCTTCTGCAGTGGCTGAGCCTGCCCCTTCACTGTGTGTTTCAAAAACAAAAAGCAATTTCCCCTGTTGTCAGGCAGCCTGCAACTAATGTGCCTCCTTGCCTCAAGAAGGATCCCAGCTCCTCTGATTCTCCATGTGT
This sequence comes from Toxostoma redivivum, assembly GCA_013397375.1. Lineage (NCBI taxonomy): Eukaryota > Metazoa > Chordata > Aves > Passeriformes > Mimidae > Toxostoma > Toxostoma redivivum. Next base: position 2,463,318 of record VXBI01007476.1, read on the forward strand.
AAGGAAGAGGGGCTCATAGTACTGCAAAATAAAATCCAGGATGGTGCTGTCAGCCTGTGATTGCTTTGGAGGTTGAAAAAGCAGGGAATTTAATGGAAGAAGCTCTGAAGCAAATAAAAGACTCTGTTTTGCCCTTGCTAGACTTGGCTTGAGATAAAAGTAACTGTGGATGATGTATTTGATTGGTAGGAATCACACACAGTAGAAAACACATTAGCATTTCAGATTTATAATATTTTGAGTCCAACACTATGTGTGAAACAATAGCCAGCAATTTCAGCAGCAAAAGTAAAACCCATGTGGAAATTGATTAAGCAACAATATGTCCAGAGGGCAAGATATTTAGAGTGGATATTTGGCCTTTGTTTTTTCTTAAATGTTTTTAACCTTTCCAGTGTTATAAGTTGATTGTAGATACATTCATAATATGCACTGGTCTTTGCAGTCAAACATAAATCTTGAGTTAATGTTAGAGCTTAGTAAATACGATGCAGGAAGAGGCATGTCACAATGGATATATTTTTAACATGCAAAATAGTCTTTGTTCACTGTATTTTAGTAGGGAAAAATCCCCACATATTGCTAAGATAAATAGATGAAATTCAGGGTTGAGCTACATAAAACTCAACTTCAAATCAATACTCTTTATTCATGTTGTAAATATCTGAAAACAGAACTTGATCATCTGAAGACTACTAAAATGCCAAGCATCCTTAACAGTCACCACTACTTGAGCCTTACACTGAAATATGAAATTCAGCCTCTCTATTTCCTGTGTTGAGATGCAGTTGTTGAATATATTTGATATTTAAGTTTTACAATAACTTCATGTAACTAGTCGTTAATTACATTTTGTCACCCTGCTGTACAAGGCCTTGTAACTAAATGTCAAGCTTCAGGAGCTTTCACTTGGCTCAGCAGAAACTCTTCTCCCAGCCTGTCTTAGTTGCAGCAGCTGCTTCTCTTCTGACAAAAGGGTTGGTGAGGGGATGGCTTCACAAAGGCATTTCTCTCACCCTCCCCAGAAGGAGAGTACCTGGAAAACGGAGTGAGCACAAGGTAGCGATCCCCAAAGGAGTTAGCACATTGTAATGCAGAAAGAAATGAGACTTCTCAAGCTATGTCATACCAGTGCCTCTGAGATTCACATTGTGCCTCTGAGCTTTGTAATCTGGAAGTGAGAGTAGAGGAATTGCCTCCTTTCTCAACTGGGTCAAACAAGTGCAGCAGAGCCTGGCTGTGTTGCTTCCTTAATCATCCATCTGCCTGAGAGCCACTGTCTTCAGTCTAAAGGAGTCTGTGGGTAGCTTAGGTCATCTTTGCCTCACAATGAATCTTGTGTCTACCAAGAGACATTCACAGCATAAGGTATTTCTCTAACATTCACAAAAAGTTTTGCAGATTTTTGGGGATAAATGGAATCCTTTTCTCTCCTCAGCTTTTTCAACTTCTGTGTTGCTCTGTCTCATAACCTTTTTTTTGTACAACGGTGTTGTGAGATAATACAAGTTAAAAATTTTGTCAAGGATGAGAACAGTTGTATGAAGACTTACTAAAGAAGAGATCTATGGAATGTTATCTTTTTTACCTCCTAAAATCATTGTGTGTTTACCTGCCTCTGCTGCCACTGAAGTAATTAAAATAAAGGAAGAACCAAGACTGAGTTTGCTGGCTCAGGAAGAGAAGTGAAAAAAGAGAGTGGAGAAAATGCTGCCTTGTGCACCTGGAACTACAGTAATAAGAATCATACAAGATAATTATATAGAAATGAATATTGTTATATACTTGAATTGTAAATTGTTAGCAAATATCAACAAATACTCGATTATAATTGAAATTGAGGAATTCCTGGTCTTTCTGCATAAGCAGCAAGTGATTTAGGTCCACAGGTGGAAGCTACTGATGGCTCTTAGGAGCTGCACCTGGCTTCCTCAGTGGAGCTATGTGGACAGCTGCTCTGAGGAAGCATCTTCCAAAGTTATTTTAGTTGCTGTCTCAACTTTCCAGGCTGTGTCTTTACCATCTTTCTTTGCTAGAATTATAACAGTAGCATAAGGCAGAGGTGCACACTGTTCGTGAGCAGCCGGCCCTCACAAGACCGAGGCTGTCCCTTCCTTCAAATCAGATCTGTCTGAATGCAAAACCAGCCTTCTCACTCAGCTGTACCAGAACTGTCCGGATTTCTCACTGAAGTTTGATAGAAATTAATGCCAAGCAAATTTGTTGTGACATTTTAGTATAAAGGCCTGCATGTTGCATTTCATTCTTGCCTGTCTTGTACTGCTGTTTTCACAGGTGCAGAGCAAGATGTAGGAGTGGAAATTGCCACCAACTCAAAACCATAACACTTTGCATAGTGGAAATGACTAATCAAGGTGCAAAGCAACAGCTTTCAGAATGTGGTCTTGAGTTATTAATAGAGGCAGGGTTTTGCCAGGTCAGGAATTGCACAGCTGTTTGGTTGGGGTTTTTTTCTGTTTTGGTTTTTGTGGGGTTTAATTAATGTTCCAATTGACCAGTGGAAATAAATTCACTATATTTTTAAATCTTTCTCATAACCTTGTTTAATTTTTGACTAGCTAGCATGCATCTCTATGCTGAATCCTGGGCTCTGCTTTGATACAGCTAATGAAAAAATTGCCACTCCTATCTGCATCATTAGCCTAATGTTAGTTAATAATACTTAGTATTTTGCAGAGTCACTTGTATCTTCAAAGCACTTAACAGTTATTAACTAATTAATCCTCACAACATGCCTACGAGTTGGAAGGTAAATAAATATTAACATTCCCCTTTTAGCAAAGGGGTAACCAAATAGGAAGATTAAGTGATTTGCATGGACTTAGTGGCAGAGCTGGCAAGAGAACTCCTGGGCTTTAATGCTTGTGCTTATCCTTCCACCACACTGGCTCAGTGTGAATTAAACCCTTCGCCAGTATTCTGTGTAGTCTTTCTGAATACTTCAGTACTTTTTCAGATCTAAAGTTTATGTCCCTGGTCATAGCCTATCATACTGAAGGATGGCTGCTGCCCTGGGGTGCAGATCTTCCCATGCCTGATTACACAAAGTGTGGGCAATATTAGAAAGGAGGCTTCAACTCCCTTGTGCTTCTCCGAGAAAATCCATGCCAGGCCTGTATTTAGAATGTTCAGAATAAAAATACTGAGCCTTTTCATCAGGCCTGATTAAAATATATGTAATATTTGGCCATTGCTTTTACAGAACTATATTAATTATTTACACTGCTGTTTCACTGAGTGCTGAATCAAAGCTGGAGCACCTGGAAATGGTAAGTCTTTCTGTGGAGACCATGTTGTCAATCATAGTCTTCAGAAAGCATTTGTGAAACTGTGGGAATTCTGTTTGATATGCTTAAATATAGTTAGTATTTTTTTAATTATGTAAATTATTTTAAACAGCATAAATTATTTTAAACCAAGGCCCTGTGCTTTCCTCAAACCTTCTGTGTTCTGTCAGGAGATCGTATCCTAAGTGACTCCTGAATGCTCTGGGTAAGTTTTTGCATTGACAAAGCCTAAAAACGAAAATTTGGTCTAAATACTAGAAAAATGTTTATGTAAGTGAACATAGAGAATGTAATTTTTAATAGGTATGTGGGTCAAAGCTCAGCTTTCACCTTGTCAGCCTCCCCTGCGGGAAAAATCATGTCCATTCTTCTACAAGTAGGGGGTCTCAGTAAGGGGAAATGCTATAGCTTTGGCATCAAAGGTGGAGCATGAATTTGAGCCCTGGGATCAACTCCAGCAACTTCAATGGCCTCACATGGCTCAGTCATGGCCCTTCCTGCCCTGAGGATCCTACCCTGCATTCACCACAGTCTGGAGGGGGGAAAGTTCAGCAATGGCAGCTCCCAGGCACATGGGGACACTCTGAGGGGGTAAAGCTGGGGGTCAGTGTCCTTTGCTGGCAGTCAGCTCACATGGGTACAGCCAATGATGAAATGTGGCCCTGCTAACCTCCATACTTTTCACTGTGACAGCATTTGAGCTTTTCTGTCTGCTTTTAGACATATCTTGGTGCCTCTTTCACAGCTGAGAGAATTAATGTCTTAATGCTGCTGATCTTCTAAATCTGAAGGCTGAGATATTTGTGTCCTCTTTTCCTTGCAGCCTCACTTCATGCTGTAGTGTGCATGCTGAAATGTTAACAGTTGCCACTATGTAGGAAGATAGCAAGCTGTGGGACAGGGATGCCAGGGAGCAGGATCTTGTGTCCTCCTGTGTCAGCTTCTCATCACCACAGCCTTTCTGTATCCAAATTGCTCCTGCTTGTCATTTTGACATCTGTCAAAATGGGCCAGAACTGAGCTCAATATTTTGTTGAGCTATCCCCTGTTTCAGGGGAGTTGCTGAGTTATCCCTGTTTCATGTTTGTCAATCGCCCATTAGAGCTGGGTGATCTGCCAGAGAATAGGTTACAGAAACTGGAAGCATAAGTAATTTTAATTTGAATTTAGTAAAAGCTTTCAGACAGAGACACAAGGTGGAATTAGGATACTTGAAAAATGGTGTAGTGTTTTCTAAATGTTCTGCCCTTGTAGTGGCACTGGTGAGGTTGGACTTGAATCCTGTGTCCAGTTCTGGGCCCTCACTATTTTATTACAAAAAATGGAAAAGCTGGGTTTTATGAAATCCCAAACTTAAAACTTAATGAACAGCATAGTTCTTTCACACAAAATGGCAAGTTGGCTATTCTTTCCTGTTATTCTGATAGTAAGAATACTTCACATTGAATGGGAATGTTTTGGATCTTTATTTTTGATCCCAAGTTTTCTGGTAGGTCATCACTAGTCCAAAAACTATGGTTTGTACATCTCAGTGTGATTCAGATACTAAGTTTATTATCATGTGCATCTAGGTGGGATTATTCCTATTTTTTCTTCTAATGATTGCATTGCTGATGGGTTTCTTTTACTCAGAGCAGTAAAATGCCTCTTGCCTGTGCCAGTTTGCTTCTATATGGTGGCTGACCTCTTCTTGCCCTGCTTGTTTGTAGGAGCTTGGAGATAACGGCCAAGAACTGCCTGAGCAGGAGAAGTATGTGGCCCCCTCCTGCTGGTCATGGAAGGACTGGGACACAGAGCATACCTGCAACAGGATGTACCCACTATCTTTTCTATGGGGTTTCACTCACACTCAGGGCTGGCTATAGTCCCATACTGCTCACAGAACCACTTGGGAAGCTAAAAAATCCTAGAAAGGTCACGGGGAAATGGTACCTGTGTTCCTCTGCACAACACATGGATATTCACCTCTCACTGTTTAGACCACAGTGTGCATTCGAAAACTGCCCTTCAGTTCCCAGGACTCCCACTGGCATCCTGTTAGCCAGTTAAATGGGCTGTGCTGCCAGAGGCAGAAGGACAGGGCGTAGAGAAAACACTATGGCTTTTTATAAAATGTTCTCCTGATTTCCCACCCACTTAACATCAGAGAAGGCTTTTCTGATTCAAATACACATTAAATAGTCTATACTTAAAAATTATCCTTGCTCTGTTTAGCCAGTGTCAAATCTCAGTGGAAGCAGCTTTGTGCTGCTTTTTAAGAGTCCACACAGCTGCACTTAAAAATGACCAATTTTTCATGAGAGTAGGTGCTGCCAGCAGGATCCTCAGAAACTGTGGGCTGAACAGTTGTTTTATTTTCAACTCTTGCTGTAACTAATAAATTGGGTTTTGTGGATTTTCAGAGAAGCAAAGTGATCCCAGTTATCTTTCTTAGTGAAAAACAAGCCACAACATCTTCCTTTGCTTTAGTGAAGTAGGAAAAGTATTTGGCAGGGGCAGCTACAGAGCTGCCAGCAGGCTCCAGGTCAGAGCTGGAGCTGTGGACTGTTGCATCACTGCCTGAGGCAAGTTGAAAATTTTGATTAAAAGGAATTTTTAAACAAGGCTTTTGTTCTGCAGATTTCTAGGTATGAGAAAGAGGATGGGAAGAAAGTGAGCCTTGTGACAGACAGGATGGCTGTGGTATTCAGATACCCCCTCACTTTCTGCAATGAAGACTTGTGTGTTCTTGTTTTTCTATTTCACATAAAGGTGAAGTCCTCCTTTGGCTGCCTCAGCACCAGACATGGGTAATATATAATGCTAGCAAATTTAGTAAGTGTACCATTTGTATTCAGCATGACACACTGAGTCAAGCATCCTGTTTGCTCTAGACATTGCAAAACTGCATTTAAAAAAAAGCTGGAAAAAGCAGGGTTTCCAAATTGTTCTTTACACTTCTTCTGCTTTGATCTCTGGCTACCTCCAGAAGAGGGGCTGGGAAGATGGCCTCAACATGTTGTGTCTTTTTTCCCAGGTGTTGCACCTGAAAGTGTGAGCACAGCTAATGCTGTCTTACTGTTTTCCTCACATGAGCAATGCCTAGGATTGTGGGAGCCTTTCCTTCCCTCTGTCCAAACCAAACTGTTTTCCTTGTGCAGGCACATGCTGCTTGGCCAGTTCTCTGCAGCTATTCATCCAGCTTTCCCCAGTTACTGATATGTTTGGAACAAACACAGATGAGGGGAAGTATGAGACACCATGTTAAAATGCTTCCTGCACAGTCCCCCAAAGAAAGGTCCTTCTACAAATGCTTGACATACAGATCATATTCGACCTTTGATCATCTGTCATTTTATTGTAAGAAAGCATGCCATCATTTGCCACCGTTTAAAATAGACCCAAAGGAAGTCAGGGCTTAATCTTAACCTCAAACACATTGAGCCCTGTATTTCCTATCCAGCCATACACTGTGCTATCTGGTTTCCTACACCTCAGGCCTGCTAAGTTTAGTTCCTCTCAGCCAGCTGCTAAGAAGGAAGGGGAACTGTGTTTGCTGTGGATAAAGCATTTGCTGTCCACAGCTCTCCCAGCCTTATGGACTAAGTGGTAGACAGCAATACAGTTTTGAGGTTTCTCAGGTTTAAAAAAAAAACATATTTTGAATTCTTTTCTCCCTTAATTTGTTCTCTAGGTTCATACATTTCATACATTTAAATCTTCAATGCCATGCTTTCTTGGGCTTCTCTAAGAAGAACTTATATGCTTAGGAATAATCATTTAGCATTTATGACTATCATGTGGTTAGACCATTGCTAAATTAAACACTGTAGTGTTATGCATTAATTAATATTATATCAAAACAGTGCAGTCACTCAGGTCTTTCATCTTAGAAAGTAGATGAATGAGTGGAATATATAATGTACTATACAGAAATTAAGATTGCCTCACTGGAAATCTTTATTTATCATAGAAAGTAGCTGTATAAAATATTTGAGATAAAACTGACCTATTTTTCCTCTATATCAGTATCGTTCCTTGTCCATTTGCTTCAGGCAAGCAGATTGGAGGAACTGACTGATTTCCTTCTTGGGGGTATTCTCAGGCCCTATTATGAAAGCGACAGACTTGTTTCAGTAGTGTGTCTTCTGAGGACCTTAAATATCTATTAATTGTATTGCTTTCTCCCCCTAATGTTTAGTAGAATTATGATAATTTTGACATAACTGTACCTGCTGGGTTATTGGGCCACATCTGGCAGCACATACCACAATGCACACACAGGTGTGCATCCACAAGCTGGAGGTGGCTTTTTGGGAAGGATTTGATAAGCCTGTATCCCTGCTGCACAGCAATGTATTTTCTCAGTGGTAGTACAGACTTCCTGACTGAATTTTGGGTTTGGATTATTTTTAAAGCAAAACTCTTAGCAGCACTGATATCTCTGTGAAACTTACAGGATAGGGAAAACTCACTCTTTGTCCCTCATGATTCTACCAAACCTTGGTTAAACTCCTTCCTTCTGTTGTGTAATACATCTCCAGCATTTCAAATCTTGAAAAGGGAAAATCTTCCTGATGGAAAGGATTTATACCACCATTACAACAGACAGAAGGGGCCAAGGGCCTTATTTCAGTGTTTGTATAAAATTGCTGTTTTGCTTTCCTACAGTTGCAGACAGTTTTATCTGAGTTGTTTTGATATTTCCAAAGTCTTATATCCTTCCACCCCTGCTTGGTCCTTGCTTTTGAGTGGCAGCACTCATAAATTCGATTTTGAATTTGTTATCAGGATCCACTTCTCTTAATGGCAGAGTGAAAAACAACATCCAGTTGGTCCTAAAATACAGTAGACTTAGAATATTGATATAGGACAAAAAAAGAAAGGTTAACTTCATCAAATGTAAAACAGGGTAGGAAATGCTACCCTGCATTTTTATTTTAATACATGGATATATCTTGTTTCTCCTTACCACTCATCACGTAATTACATAATTTCAAAGTGGCATAATTTGTGAGCTTCAACATTTTCATTTTCAATTAGTAGCAGTTGGTCCTGATGTCTGCATACATTTTTAAAAATTAATTATTTAAATGTGTGAAGGAAAAAGCAAACCACAAAGTTAGTACAGAGTGTTGTCCTACAGATAAAGACATAAAATGCACAGCATGGGGATGTAAAGCAAATGCTTCAGAAAAAAATTGTCTGGTCCGTGTAATTGAATTTATATAATCCAGTCATGGAGACAGAAGAACCTGTTGGTACTGCTGTATTAGTCTGCTCACAGATGGCTGAAAATAAATTGTGAAAATACTTAGATGCTAATGGCTCCAGAAAACTCCTATAACACATCTTGGACCAGTCAGGACAGGTTAATACAAAATTCAAAGCTAAAGGCCAAAGGAGGCTTTTGTGATGAGGAAGCTCCTAATACACCAAATAACCGTGGCAAATAGTTGCCAAACTTACTGTGATACCCAATGAGAGTGGGGATGTATTTGTCTACTTATTCCTGCAAGGGCAGGGATTCATAATCTTCCCTCTCTCCTTCAGCTGGTGTGTGTACATAGCTCACCTCTCTGGCTTTAACACAAAGTGCAGGAACACTCAGCCTCAGTAAGAATGGCTAAGTAGCCCAGATTAAGGAGCTTTAATAAATGCTTGCTCCAGGCCCAACTGTGTTGGTAGAAGCATTTCGATGATGCTTCCCAATTACAGATGACTCAGAGAACCATTTATTATACTTATGTAATTATGAAGGTTTTGTGTTGTAGGTTTGCAGTAACAACTTTGGTTTGTATCAGTAATCTTAACACTTCACCTGTATTTCACTTAATAGATTCAGGAACAGACACCTCCATTCTCTGGGGAAAAAAGATCAGCAGGAAAGCCTAAACCCATCCTTTTGTTTGTCATGTGTTGAGCAAATGGTGCTGACACCAGGAAATATGCAGCACTTGACACGTGCATTCTGTAAGTGCTTGGATGCAGCTAGCAGACATCGCGTGCTGTCAGCGCTTCGCAGTGCTGACAGCCCCCTGGCAGCTCGTCATGCTGGACTGAAAAGAGGATAAACGACTATATAAAGCATATAATTACATTTTTATGTGCATAAATATGTACATTTGTGAAGACTTAAAAAAATTAGCAGCTATCACAGACTAATATATTATTTAAGTGACCTTTTGAGGTGTAAATATATTTTAAACTATTTTAAGAATACAGGTTTTTTTAGGATGATAGTTCTGACTTTGAAGGTACCTGTGGTGGGTTAGAAGAGCTGTGCAGGTTGACTGGCAAGTTATTGTTCTTGTAACTGTTATTCCCTTTCTAACAAGAGATGACCATGGAATCTCCTGCCTACAGAGGGGCAGTTTGGCAAACTGGAGCAGCAAGAGCGAAGAATTATGTGAGAGGTGGAGTGAGGTGACAGAGTGAAGGAGGGAAGAGGCTGGTGATTCACAGCCCTCTAAGGAGACATACTGATGGCAGACCAAGTCTTGGAGGGAAATGCTTGGAATAGTCACATAAGATTGCAAGTTTAGCCTTATCCAGTTCAAGTGTGGATGCACAAACAGGCTGCACAGACCCTTGGCTGTCAGAACCAGGCTGCATTTGCACAAGTGCTGTGCTGCTCAGGTTCTCCTGTAGTGAAAATACAGGTAGAAGCTGGAAATCCCCAGCACAGTGTCCTGCAGCCACTTGTGAGGCAGAGCAGCTTGACCAGCTGGTGACCCCAGTGCTGGCAACAAAGCACTGGTCTCAATCTGAAGAAAGGTGAGCATGCAGCAAGCTGGTGTAACTACAGCTCTAGCTGGCAGGCTCTGGCTGAGAGGACAGATTTCCAAAACAGTGCTTGAGAAAAATCTGTGCGTATAAATCAGTTCCTTCAGGAGCTTTAGGAGAATGCTGAACATGGGGTATACAGGGACATCAGCTACCACCTCTGCTGTTTGGCTCATAGCCCTATTCTCACTCTTCTACCCAGGTCCTTCAGCCACTGGGTAACGGTATGAGTAGAAGAAAACATCATATCAAGATGCCTTAGCCATCATCCCACTCTTTACACCCTCCTTGGAAACTTGCCCTGATTGTCTAATGCAGCTGTGAGCAGGCCACAGCAAGCCAGGGCCTCTGCCCCGCTATGCTCTCTTCCAGTTTTACCTCTTCCTGTGACATTTGTGTTTTGGTTTGGTTACACCCTGCCTTGCAGGCAGGAGTGAGCCACGGCAGCAGCGAGTTCACTGCCCTGGATGGAGTGAGGATTCACCTCGGGGACTCTGGCACTCAAGGGGGTCCTTACAGAGATAGCAAAGATGATGTATTCAGAGCTGAAAAGAACTTGCTAAAAGGTTTTTTGAGACTTCCATAGGTAGTGATGCAGAATATTTATGTGTGTACAGCATCTAGCTATCCGTTAGGAGAAAAACATGAATGAACTTGGAAGCAGGGAGATATTCCTGATGTTACGCTACTGAGTTACTGTGCACATTGCATGACATCTGTGCAGAGCCTTGAGTAATGGATGACTAAGTATCATCTGATTCTCTGTTAATAAGAAGGAGGTGAATATGCATGTTTCACTGAGGAAGGAAATGATGAAACTGGGGCAAAATACTTGGAAAGGACTGCATTTCAAAACCCCTCTTTCCTTCCCAGGACAAAGCAGATGCTGCTAGCAACTTTGGATGGGGTTGGGAAAAGTCAAAATTATAAGGAAGCAGTCTTTTGCTTTTAAGTCTTTTTGAGTTACGATAGTGATAGATAGAAATTTCATTGTATATGTTTCTAGTGTAAAGCTATGGTGTGGGCAGTTTTCCTTTTGCCTTTAGTAAGAATTGGGTAATTCAGACACATGCCCAGCTGTGCTCTGAATTTAGAAATCAAGCATTGTTTTCAGCAATGACTTTTTTGAAAAATTGATTTTCTTAATATAAATCATCTTCTAAGGTGACCTTGGGTGAGGCAAATCAATACAGGATTGCTGAAAGCAGCACTTGCTCTCAGCAGAACTACTGACGCCAGAGTCGGGCAGCCCCAGCCAACCCCTGCCCCATGGCAGCCCTCCCACACCTGACCCAGCCTCTTGTCCTGGCCCTGGGGAGCCCCAGCACCCTCACATGCATGAGTAGGTAATGTGGAGAGGGGTTTGAACTCATGGAGGTTCTTGGATTGTAGCAAAGCAGCAGGCCCTCAAGGAGATGCTGCAGATCCCCAGCTTGTTGGACTGGACTGTGAGATGAGCTCACTGGGCTCCCCTGAGCAGGGATAATTGTCTTCAATTAGTGTAGCATCCCTGGGATCCAAAGTACTGCAGACTGAGCAGTCTGGCTGGGGCAATGCAGTGGCCATGATGTGCAGACATCACTCACTAAAGGTTTCTATTATTTTAAAGATGGCCAGGGAGAAGTTACTACTCTATCATGTATGTATATACAGGCTTATCTTCCTTATGGCTTCAGAGCAAAAGAAAAACAGAGCAAATAAGAGAAATGCAGAACACAAGAAACCCAAAAAGCCTGTGCACCACTGTAGTTTCCATTATTTCCTGGATTTGACTAGCTCAGAAATACAGCAGGAAGTGCTTTTTCTTGTGGTATTTTTGCTTCCTCTGCCAGAAGAGTGGAAGCATTACACAATGACATGTGAAAATGAGAGAGGGATCCATGCTGCCGGTGGGTTGGGTCATGGGATTTCCACTTTCTGTGGCTGTTCCCACCTCTGCAGTGGAGAGCTGAGGCCTGAGGGCTGGTATGGCAGCTCTGAGCACCCAGGAATGCATGGTCCTCTTTGGGGAGGGTGGGCTATGGGCTGGGACAGAGCTGCCATGAGGGCACTGGGATCGCTTCTCTCTCCTCATTACTTTATGCTTGCAGAGAAGCTGATCAGCTTGAGGTGTTTCTTTGCAGCTTTAGGCCAATTTTATTCTCAGTGAATCTGCCTAACACTCACATACAGCTTAATAAACACCCAGGAGGTTGAGCCAGTTCCTTGCATGTGCTTCATTGTTTTGACACATTTTGAGATCTCGTTTGGAGATGTGAAATGTCTGTGATGTTCCTCCATCCAGGCTGCACCCTGACCAGTCAGCATTCACTCTGGTGAGCCAGAGCAAATGCATTTAACCCTGCATTAAAGCTCTGCTGATAACATTGTGCTTATTAAATAATACAAACATTTTTCCTGTTTGCCAACGAGTGGGGATCCCTAGTACACACTGGGGAAGCATGAACTATAAAAGCCTCTATTCTTTTTTAATTAGGCCATATCTAATTAAAATTATTGCCTGCCAGTACTAGCATTTATAAAGTATTTTCCAACCCAGCATGACTCATGGGGCTGTATGGAGACAGATTGCACTGCAGTCTATTTGGGATGTGTTTGCCTGTGCTGTGCAATTGCCCTTTATCATCACAGGCAGTGTTTGTTCGAATTATTATTCGGCGTGTACTGCCAGCCATCTAGGCCTCCACAGTTCTTTTTATAAATTCACTGATTAGCCTATTTTGAATATGAAATATGGGTTTGAGATTCAGCTTGGAGCTCTCAACAGAAAAATCATTTGGAGGACTGTCCCTAGAAGTCACTGGTGGGGAATTTAACAGCTCAAGATGCCAGGCTAGTTTGAGAGTCAGCTATTGCAAATGATGTTGAAACAGCAGCAGTCTTTCTATTAATCTATGTGGCCATGGGAACCACCACATGTGCTCTGAGCAGCCAGCTCAGCCCATGAGGAGTCACTGATCTGTAGGGAAGCAAAGACTCTGGCAAATGGCATGGCATGGGCTGCCATAGGCAACCCCAGTAAAACCAAGCTTAGCAAGCAACACCCACTGGAGTGGAGCCAGGTGTTCCTCTAAAGAGAGAGCAACCGAGAGCCTGCATGGAGAGGTGGGAAGAGACTATGGCAGGCAGATGTTTTGCCTACATTTGCCTGAAGAATAAAAGTGTGTCTGATGAGGGCATGGGGTGTGGTTGAGCATGGATGAGGGGAAATGGACTGGGAGGGAACTGCTCCCAGAGGCAACTGGGCCAGCTGGTTTGTGCAGGGCAGGAGCAGTCTGCAGGCAGTGGTGCCAGCTCAGTGGTGAGGGGTGGGTGCTGTTATGTGGCAGGGGGACACTTGGGGCTCAGGGAAGTGCAGGAAGCTGCCCATGGAGCTGAGAGCAGCTGCTTCAAGCCAGGTAGTAGTGCTTGGAGAGATCATGCTGGTTTGGCAGGATCTTGGCTGGAAGCCTGCAAAGCTATGTGCAGCATGTGCAACCTCCAGGTTTATAGGCTGAGTGCTGATTCCCAGGCATGCAGGAGGACTGTGAGTTTGTAGGCTACAGGGTTTGGAGCAGCAGCTCAAAGGAGTCAGACATCCTCCACTCAGGAGGTGTGTCTGTACTGGAAGGATGCAAGGAAAGGAGCAGAGTAACCCCCACAAGAGCCCTGCTCCTGAGGGGAAGCAGGCAGGAAGGAATGCTTCTCCTGGGGGATGTGCAGGGCTGCTTTCCTTCCCTGCCCTGCACAGCTCCTGCTTCATGTCCCCCACGCTGCCCTGCCCTCCAGCTCCCTCAGGTTGGGCTCCAATGGTGGTGCAGATGTGAGGGGTGAGAAGCAGGTGAGGCAATGGCAGCAGGGTGAGTGACAGGACACAATGGCAGTGTTAGCCACTGATGGAGCAACTGAAAGTAAAAGGCTCAGCTCCACATTCACAGTGTATACAGGTGAACTGAAGCCATTGCTGTGTTAGTGCAAGGTTTGCAGTCATATTTAATCTCTTTTTCACTTTGTGTGGTATGTTTTTCTTTTAAGGGTTATTGCAGGCATGAAACATAGGTGTGATGCTATTATTGTCTTTCCTTTAAGTTCATCCCAAGTAAGACATGACAAGACATGGAATTGGGTTAAAATTAAAATCTTACCATATACATTTAAGTTTTTAGTATAGGCTTGCTCATCTGAGATTATACCAGCTCTATTCTTAATGCTGTACCTAATACAATGTAAGATGTAATACCTGCTCTGTGGGTTGATAATCTAAAAGGCAGGGCCTTTAAAAAGAAAAGGTAATATTTTTAGCCATAGGTGAGGAACTGGGACACAGAGAATCAAATTACTCCCATGTCATGCAGACTAGGAATTAACATGTGTTTTAAGTTTCCAGTTTCATCTTAACCACAAAAAGAAATTTTCTCTTTGAGTAGGGATAGTATGTTCTGGATTTTAAAACATTCCTTATATGGAGTGCTAAAATAATTTAAAGTTCTTGCTGTGCTATGGTTGCTCCCTTGATGCTTGGACAACTACTTTTATGTCTGCAGCAATTTCTTCTCTCACTGTGGACCAAAATACAAATTTTCTTACCTCGTGCAAGGCAGTCTTTGATACGAGTACTTATTTTCTTCACTGTACCTTGAAGAACAGTTGCAAGCATCATCCAGTATGAACTTTGCAGTGTTTCTGGTCTTAAGACAACAACAATAAAACCTCCTGGTGCTCTTTCCCACAGCTAAACAGTGTGGTAATTAAGAATACAGTTATTCATAAACTGCCAATCAATTGGCTTTTATGGGTCATTCTTTTATTTCTCTTTAATTACATGGTGAAGGAAGAAGCTGAGGTTGTGCATGGGACAGGGCTGGTTGTTGCCATCTAACAGGGATGAGCTTTGTACACATGTTTTCCTGCTGTAGAGCACAAAAAGAGTCAGTGAGCTAACACCCAGGGGAGGTCCTGCTGCCATGACTGGCAGCTTGGTTTTCACCTCCACTTTGTGGCCGGCGCTGAGTTCTGAGCTGCTGCTGGGCTGAAGCTGCTTCTGAGCCATTTGGATTGCTGTGATCATGTTCTGCTGGGAGCCTGATTTGCCTTCAAATTTAGACATTGCACCTCGAGAATTGAAGGCAGCATCTTGGGTGGATTTCTTAGGGGCAGCTGTTTTTACCAGCAGAAGGCACTGGGTTAGACTGCCTGAATTTCCCAATGCCCTTCGGCAATTTGTTTCTCATTTCTTAATGCAACAGTATTATTCCAGATGCCTGAACTTCTCACAGGAAAAACAGTGGAGGAGGATGCTAAAATTAAATTAGGGGGATAACAAGTTTATACTTGTTTCTTCTGCTCCTTCCCCCGCATGGCTTTAAGAGGCAGGAAATTGAGGGAGACCAACCTTCAGACTGGGCTGCAAAGGTCACTCACCTGTTTGCATCTCACAAAACCAAGTTCTCCACACCTCAAACAGCATTTACCCACCACTGCTCACTTGTGCAGTGTCTGGGTTTGCTTTCCTTCCTGAGCTGAACGTGAGTTCAATGAGAGCTCACACACCAAAGCATAGAAGAGAACGGGAAACCTGCCTGTTTGGTTGCATCTGGTTTCACCAGTCTGCAGCCACACTGAAAAGAGTTTTCAGCCCGAAACAGCGCCTTATAGCATAGGAGTTGCTTTTCAGTGCCATTGAACACAAAATGGTTGCAGGTCTTCGGAATCACATCTACTCCAGCTTCAGAATGACATCTCCTCCAGCTCTGGTGTTCTCTGGCACCACTGGAAAGATAGACCTGCTTTAGATCTCCTGGGCTTGGGCCAAAAGGATCTGTGTCTGAAAGGGAAATACTGCCAGAGCAGTTAAATTTAGCCTTATTAATTATTCCTGGCAGCTCATGCAGTGCCAATTAAACAAGGATTTAAATTCCCCAATGATTTTTCAAAATTTTCACTTTCAATCTGTTTTAAGTCCTAAATATGCAATCTATTAGAAGATGGTCACTTCCCCAAATAGTTTAAATTCAGGTTATTTCATGAATGAAAATAAAGGGTTTCTTTACTTCCAGAAATCATTAGTGTATGTGCTTTTAGCTTGTCTTTTTACTAGCTGTACCATCCTACTTCTTGCTTGGTTGCTTTTGTTTACCTACTCTCAGACTCTACAGACTCATTAAGCCAAGATTTCTATTTGCAAGACTTAGTGTATGTGGAGGGTTTGTGGGGGGTTCTTTGTTTTTTTTCCTAAAGAGTATGGCCAGACCACAGGCAGGTATTGTGTAACAACCCATTAGAATGGCACCAGGAGCAGGACAGCAATTTGAATGCCTGCAAGGTAACAGGAGCTTATCCCCAGGTTCAGGGCTGCCCTGTCTGGTCCTGAACCCTGCCAGGAGGTGTGTGGGGAGCAGTCTAGCCGTGTTCTGCTCAGCATGCCATGCTCAGCCGCAGAGCTGTGTTGTCACCTTGTCCTACTGTGTTCTGCATGGACCCTGCTGTGTGCCAGCCTCATACCATGGGCAAGGGCAGGAGCTGTCCCAGCAGTGTGCCCAGGCACAAGGCTTCCTTTAGGGGTGAAAAATGGGTGAGTGGCATTTCTATGGTGCACTTCTCTATTATAATCCCTGCTATCCAGGGATCTGCTGGCTGTGATGGTGGGACATGCAAACATGCTCTGGAGACATTAAACATATAGGGTATTACAGACACCCAATACCTTGGTGGTTAAGGAAACTGCTCCTTCCTGCACTTAAGTTTTTATTATAATTGCATTAATAGTTGTAATGCTTTGATGGCACAATTGTGAATTGTATACAAACTTGTGTGTCCTGTGAATAGGTAAAGCATGTAATGTGTGTTGAAAGACAGAAGCAGATGTTTCACAATACTTAATAAACACATTCCCAAGCTGTCACTTCTTCATCCTCTACATGGACCACAAGAGAATGAAAGTATAACATCTGCTTGTAAATATGATCAGGTGTGAGTCAGTAAAAGGAAAGAAGTGCATAAATTGCATGTTTATATGCTCATCTATCATAATAGAGTAGAGTAGGGCCTGGGAAGGATTTTAGCTAAAAAATTAATCATAGTATCTTATAAAGGAGCATCATGCCCCTGTATTTATTGCAGGCTCCTAGGTTATTCTCTGTGGAAAATATACAAATGTAACACTTATTTCCTTTGTACTCACACCTGCAACCCCTTGTTCTAACAGTTTCTGATGGTAACTACCATAAAGGAAGAGCTGGTATCTTCCAAGAAGCTCTTCCTTTAACTTCATCTGCAGCTTAATTTGAATATCCAAAAATGCTTGCAATGACAGTAAAAGTAATTATCTCCCTAAATTCCTAGTGTTGGAAGCACTCCTTTATCCAAGCAGCTGATTCTCTGCTGATGTGCATTTTGTGTAGCTGTCTGTGCTTGTTTGGAGGCCACGCACACCTGTTCTGCTTCAGCAGCCTGTCAGGTGTCCAGCAGTACCAGAGGGATGTGCTTTTAGGGTCAGAAGGGGCAGGAATCAAATATCCTGAGAATTTGTAGCTCTTGCCTTGAAACAGTAACTAAATTTGGCAGGTTAGAGTGGACAGAAAGACGCCACTTGTCTTCTCAAACAGGTCTTTAAAACAACGTGTGCTCAGCATGGAGAAAGAGCAGTTTTTAGCTGTAGTCTCATTCAGCAATCTAGCACTTTAGCTGAAAGTTTCATGTAAACCTTGTTGTTGTTGTCTGCAACATTTGATTGGAAGTTAGTACTTGGGTTTGTTATTGCTGTTCCTACTGAATTAATGGGCCTTTAGAGCTGGAGACAGCACCAAGAAAAGGGGAAGTGATCCCCATTTCACACCGAGCATTATACTTGTCAGGAGCAAAAAATGCCAGAAATGTACCAAACACAAACGATGAACAAAGGCTGGAATTAGGTCGTCACTCACTCTTCAGGCAGGTCATGTGTCAAAGATGCAGTTGGGTGGAGTGCAAAAGGACAAAAGCATCCCTGGAGGAAAGGTGCTGTAACACACCTGTCTGTGCCCCAACAGATGATGGACAAATCCTTATCTCTGAGCTCATTGCCTGGCCTTGCATTTAAATATTTTCAATTTTAATTTCCATTTTGTTAGAATAATTGTTTTAGTTTTTGACTGTCAGAATGGCATTTTACTTGAATGGCACACACTTGTATGACACATCAAAGGCTTCTTCCTCCATTGCCATTTTCAGCAGTTTCTTTGCCTTTTGATTTTTGAGAAGTCCTTGGCTAGTCCTTGCTCTTCCATTTTTAAACAAGTACCTGGTTGTTGTCATCCACTGTGTTTAGAACTCAAGGTCAATGCTGCTAAAGCAAGATCACTGATCAGTGAACACTAATTGCCTTCAAGACAGCGCTCATGTTGCTGAGGATCTCATGCTAATAGTGCTCCTAGACATGAACTGTGGTCACTGCAAGGATTTAAATAATCTTTATTTTCAATGTGAATTTTGTTTTATAAGCAAAGCTCTTTCCTGTAACAGCTCTGTAAAGCCAAAGAAGCCTTGCTGTGAGCTCGTGTGATAAAAGCCAGGATTATTGCAGAATCATACACAAAGTGCAGTGCTGAGGGACCAGCTTAGCTCCCAGTGTAATTCCAGCCTCTGCAGCTTGGTCTGGAGCAAAACTTGACTTGACCTTGTATCCAGCAAATTTGTTTATTCCTGGGGTGTAGGACCTGGCTGGCCATGCTCATCCCAGGAATGGTGCAAGAGCCTTCAGGCAAAGGGCAGCAGACATCCTGCCTAGGAAAACCCAATGCTTAGAAACATTGTCTTTAAAAAGAGAGTCTTCTGTAAACTTGCAGCAACATTTCATTTGCTGCTAGTCCTTGTTGGAAAGTTGAAGGCAAACAACCTATAAGAAATAGCTCAGGGTTTCTGCAGGACTTATACAGCTGGTTTACAATGGTATTCTTCAGAGTCATCCCTTTCAGATGTCTTTTGTTTGCCTTGCTGTGTTTACAAGGGGCTGCAGATTGTCAGCTTTGGGAATTCTCTTGAAAGAATTTGCTGTGATCGTAGGGCATCAAGAAACCTCTATTTTTCTGTAGAAAGATGAGGGGATTTGGCAAATACTGAATAGCATGATCAAATAATTTACAAGTGTGACTTTGAGTTTGTTTCCATTCCCTGAGCTATTTATGCAGCGCACGTTTGAAGGCAAGCTGTGAGTATTATACAAAGAAATCTGCTAGCATGCAATCTCCAAGAGGAGATTTAAGATTTAATTTCAGGCAGGATCTGGATCACAGAAGCTAATAGGAAGAGCTGTTTACACTACTCTGACAGCCATACTAAAATTTTAGTGTGTTTAATGCTTGTATTTCCATACTCCATTGCTGCTGTGGTGAAGGGCATTTGCGTGTATGGACTGACTGAATGAAATGCCCTCTGATGTGAAATCATGTTTTGTCATTAATTGCAGAAGCTAAGGTGAATGTAAGAGGGAACATGGAAGCTTCATCTCACCCACCATTGTTTATTGCCATAAAGCAGTGATGGGTGTGATGAGTGTGATGGTGAACTGGCTGTTCTCCTGTGGCAGCAATGCCTCAGGACTCTGCAGTCTTGTCCCAGAGCTGAGAGGCAACAGAGAGAGGAGAAAAGATCTGGTTTCTATCTGCTCACCCTGCGTGAACATGAATGAATGAACTTCTCTTTCTCTAGTTATCGACCTTTAATGTAGCAAGAGCATGAGCTCAGTGTCCTGGATACACCACTGAGTTCAGGTAGTCCAGCCAGAAGTGAACAATTGTGACTCTTGCCTTCTTTTCTGTTTTTGCCCTGTAAATGTTGCCTTCCCTCCAGCTACCATAGCCATCCCTTACTGGTGAGGAAAAGCAGTAATGCCCTGTTTTTTAAAAATGGTAACTTTGCACTGAAATACCCCTTAGTCGTGATCTCAGCGTGGTAAGGAGATGCAAGCAGCCCACACCAATCCATCCTCGCCCATCAGCAATTTCATCCTTTCCCAGAAAACAGCTGGATTCCCTGAGATCCTGGAGGCTGTAGCTGACAGGGTTGCAAGCCATGGCAGTGGGGAAGAGCCAGAGGTCAAGATTCAAAGTGTTACCAGAGGCTCTGCTGAGCTAGCAGCTCCCTGCTGTCTGCATCATGTGGTTCTAAGGGTTTGCCTTCCCTGCCTGTGGAGACACAGGTAACTTTTGGGTCTTAAATCTCTGATAACACACATTTTTTGACAACTGCTTTGAGTTCGTGCTAGTGCTGGGCTTCCACAAACCCAGTACTTCATGACAAATACTGCAGCTAAATGTATTAGTTAAGATAAAGTATGAAGTGGCTGCTTTCCCCTCTGTTCATGCTCTGCTTGGGCTGGCACTACAGTCAGGCATTGACCTGCTGGCTTCAAATGTCCTTTCATGACCTGCCTCACCACTTTGTCCACATCAGAGTCTTCCAGCTTGTGGTAAGTTAGGGAATAATCTCTTGTGCCTTTCTCTGACCACCTCTACGTCCTTTTCTTCTCATTTTAATCTCTTTTTTATCTCACTTTCTCCATTTTTTCTGTCTTCCTAGGCTCCCAGATCTTCCTTCTCTTATGAAGCACATGCAAGGACATAATGGCAATAGCTCATGGCAGTTGGTATTGTAAGAAGCTCTAAATATTAGATACTATCCCTGAAATTAGAGCTGGTTGCATTATCTATTTTTTTAGTTCAGGTGTATTTGAACATTTCCAGTGAATGTATTCAAATACTTGAAAATAGGATTCTTTCTGAGAAAATTACCCTTTGTCCTGATGTAAATCAGCAGAAGGATACAATTCATTGAAGAGGAAGAGCTCAGCCCATGGCATGTCTGTGTGGCTCAAGTCAATGTCAAGGCTTCAGCTGCCTTCAGTGGAGTCAGGATTTCTCTAGTAAAAGGAGGCTGTATGCTACATCAAACTGTTTGATTACTGTCACTGGAAGCTCTGCTTGATTAGACACAATAGAATTTGTCCTGTGGAAGAGAGCACAAGGGATATGAGCCCTGGAAAAAAATCTGGTTGTAAGAGGTGACTTGAGCTCATATATGAGTCCTTATTAAATGGAGACCATTCAGTCACACAGTTACAGTGGCTATAGTGGGGAAGGAGTTTTTCATTAATTATTCAACAGAAGGGAGATACATATATTGCCTCAAACTGACACTTTTAACCATCTGCTTAAAACATAACTGTCTCCTAACAACTATTATCCACATGGGCTTTTTCTCCTTTTTAGAGTAATCATTTTGCTGAACTTCCAGAATGTTTAAGGTGTCTGAGGGCCAAGTATGAGCATGCTGTTACAAATAGCTGATACTTAAAATTGCAATTCTTTCTCATGTTTTCATATGGCAGCTCATTAGTACATTTGTTTTTCTCAGTTGTAATTGTGATCCAGCAGTGGCCTTGATCTTGGTAACTGTTATATCTGAGCTTAACTGCAGTCCTGTAATCCCAACAGGCTCATTTTCAAAGGACATAGTGACTCAAATACTCAAATTCATGCCTAGTATAACTATTGAAATTAGCATTTTTCACCAGGAATAAATTTATCTCAGTATCTGCAAGTGCCGTGGATACACACAGAGGGTTGTTAGCAGTGGGCCCTGAGCATGAAATGAGCAACCAGACCCTAACTGCTTGCTTTGAAAGTGTCACTTACACGAGATTTTCTGTGTGTTCCCCTCAGGTGTCTCACCTTCACTCCTAGGGAAAAAGCCCAAACCAAAAAACTACATGTGATGCTTGGGGTCTTTGAAGGGAAACAGATTTATGCTAAACTCCGTGAGCAAAGCATCCTGAAAATGGAAAGGAAATTCAGATGTTTGCTTTCATGGGTACTTCAATTCCAAAACAAATATAAAAGAACATCTCTTATATGCCAAGAAATATTTTAAAAGTAGTTAATGGTAAATTGAACAAAAAATGCATGGCTCTTGTATGGTGAGTGTTGCCACAGAGGACTGTCATCTTCTTCAGTCCTGCATTTTAGAGTGCTGTTGAGAAAAGTGACATCCAAAGGCTCTGTAGTTGGCAAATCCTTCATCACTCTGAATGCCATCCCGCAGTGGGAAGCCAAGGCAAAGTTGAGGTTGTCTTCAGAATATAATCCTGCAAACTGGAGGCTGACTCCTGCTGCACTGTGTCCCTGGCAGCTGTGCTGGCCACCTGGGGACCTGGAGTGGGCAGTGAGGAGCCATGGTCCTGTGAGGGCACATGGGCAGGTGGCTGCAGGCTGTGCTGCACAGCTCCCACTCACAGGACACCTTCTCCAGAAAGGGAGAAATATTTCCAGTGTTGTTCTTATCTAGAAGGGCAACTTAGATCTGTACAACTCGATGTTTGCTATACCCTCATTTTGGAGAAAATGGTGATAGATGGGTCATACTACTGGAAATATTTATTTAATTTTTAACTGTAGACCAAAAAGACACTGTAAGCATATCATTGTGCATATACTTTTGTATTAATTTTTTTATCCTTTAAAAATCCATTTTGCATTCTTTCCTGTAGTGGATTTGTAAATTCTCTCATCTTTGCAGACTGTGCTGGAATTCTGAGCTAGGGGTTGGAACCTCATTATCAAACATTGCCATGCAAGGCACTGCTTACTTAGCCAGCCAAACAGCAGCTGAATTGCACCTTATCAACTGTGCTCAAACAGCGCATTTCACCACCCGAGTGGCTGAAACGTGCTTCTTTTCAGATGCCTTTTCAGATTCACGGCAGACTCTTTGCATATGCACCAGCTGCAAACAAGAGTGACTGCTGTCCATAGTTCTGCTGTCTCCAGCGGCAGGGAATGAATGTCGCAGCTGGTTTAAAGGCATCGCTTATCAGTGTAGTACCAATCATTCTCCATGATTCTGCATCACCACAAATCCTTGTATTATTGCATTTATAACACATAAAGTTAGTGTCAAACACATAAGGTTTGAGGAAAAAAACCTAAACCCTTTTATTTCCATATGAGGATGATGTTGACAAACTATCAGGACAGATAAATTTGTAGAAAACCTGCCAATCACAAAACAGTCCAAGAAGAGCTTTCAGACAAGTTTAACCCATCTTGTATTCACTTAGACACCCAACAGGGAGCTCCATAAGTCCGCATGAATTCTGCTCGGGGAGGTTTGGTTTAGCATTTAGCGTAACTGAGTCCCAGAGCAGTTAAGCTCTGGCTGAGACACCTGGGAGCCATTAGTTTCCCCGGAGACTAAAGACTGGCTTTTGGGATGGCTGATGATTTGCCTTGCATCACTTCCTCAAGTGTTCTGCATGCCTCCGGGGCTTCTAAGTGGCCAGCCCGGTGCTCAAGCCTCCTGCCTGCTCAGCGTTGTTCCTGCTCCAGGGACTGCATGCCAGGATAGCTTCTCTGCTGCCAGACCTTTGCCTGGTTCTTGTCCACGCTTTATCTGCCCTTTGGTACCTCCCTGGGAACAAGAGAAGTAAGAGCCAACAAATCAAACTCTGTAATTCCACCTGCATTCATTTGTTTATCCTATTTGTAAACCCAGTGGAGGAGGCAATGTAACACAGCAATTTGGGAACTGAATTGGTAGGAGCAACTCTCCCTTGGAGCAAGGGAAGGTATCTTTTTTGTGATAGCAGCATCAGATTCTGCTCCAGTTCATGCTGGGAGGATTTACTGGAGTTGAATTTATGCTGGTCATACTTGTGTCTCTCTGTTACTGCCATGTTTTTATTCCTTTCAAAAAACATACTTTGCGTGCCTTATCTAATTTGTATCTGAAGCCTTTTGATGTCACATAAGCATTTATTGCCATTAAAATTGTGCCCGGGGTATCGACATTTTCAGCCTATTTTGTGAAGTGGCCTTTTAAACAAGGTGGGAGAAGTGCTGCGGTGTGGTACGAAGGTGATTTAATTTCAGCTTTGTTTTTGGTTGAACCTTGTGTGCAAATTGCAGTGATTAAAGAAGGTCTGACTGCAGGAAACATGGAAGAATAAAAATGGGAGGCAAGCTAAGTGATGTCTGGACACTGAATTTTCTCTTAATTTTGTCTCTTAGATCAGCCCTTTAGCAGACACCTCTGCTATGCCTGGGGGTGGTTAGACCTTTGGCTTACTGGACTGAAGTTCATATTACCTTTACAAGCTCTTGAAGGCAAGTAGTGTTTGTGTTCACCGTGCCTTTAATACAACCTGCATCCTAACAGAGAGTATTGCTTCTTTACTGTTGCATTCCAGAAGTACACTTCAATTTCTTCAGTGAGCTGCTTTCTGGCAATCCCTCACTTTCTTGAGGATGAGATGGTGGCTCAGAGAGCACAAAACAATTTTATAGACAGGCCAGAGTTAACGGTATGACTTTTTTCAGGTGGTAATGGACCTCCACCCCTATTTTAGTCCTGCTATAGCTTTTTAAGTAGAACGGGGAAGGGTAAAATAGTTTTACAACTTCAGCTTGCCACATGGACCACTGACCTCAGCTAATATAACCTAAACTGTAAATTCACCTTGCTACCAAAGCCACTTCTGTTTTCTCCACAGCTGTTTTATGCTCTTTTAAGATATAAGATACCTGAAAATGAACTTCTAGAAACTTCTCAGCATGGCTCTTTGTCTTTATTCAGATATTATGAAGCCCACTTTCCACTGCTGCACGAAGAGAGGCAGTTAGTGAGGGACGTTCTTCTCATGAATGCTGCTTGTTACTTTCATGGAATGGGTAAATCTGAAGCGCCTTAAATTGGCACACATCTACCAGAATTTCTGATATAGCAAGGGCAGGGTAATTAATTTCTAACATTAATCTGTGAAGTAGGTCTGAATTTCAATTTTTTTGTTTCCAAATCATTATTTCACTCTGATAGTTTTATCTCAAGAGAAATATTTCTCAACCAGGACTGGGGAAGTTCTGAGATCAGCATAGTGGATGGGAAATGATGTCTCAAGATAGAGGATAATTTCTGTCTGTCACTGTCTTGTCTGTGGTTGATTTAGGATACTACTGATCATTTTAACAAGGTCTCTAATTTGGATACACAGCTTTATAACACAGATTACTGGCAGCTATAGATAACACTGACTTCAACTGAAGTGGGGATTCTAGACAGTAATATTTAAGACTTAGGATGAGATGTGTTTGTTTTTTGTTGGGTTTTTTTTGTTTTTTTTTTCAGAATAAATGTTCTTGGCACCTGGGGGAATGGGGTCTCACACCATGTCTAAAACTGAGCCTGCAGAAATGGATGTATGCAACATTCAGAAGACATCTGAGGATTCTTGTCCCGAGCTTGTGATGCTTTATTTTTCTGAAGGTGAAGGTTCCATGGCCCCTCTTACTTTAGTTTAGCATGGTTGTCCATGCCGCTGCAAATTCAATCCCAACGGCCTGAATAAAGAGCTGCTTATCTCTTAAATCTCTGCTGTTTTGCAGTCTAGTGTTGGCCCAGCCTCATTAGACAAACAATAACCAGGTACACTCACTCATAAAAAGTTAAAATAAAGTAGGTAGCAGAATGTTCTGAAATATTTATGTTCTTTATTCTTGAGGTGAGACAAGTATGGATTACTTTAGAGATGAAGCTTCACTTCCTACTGAGTGTTTAGAAATATTCTGCCTGCTGAATTCTCTAAAAATAAATTTGAATGTTCTGTTGTTAAAATTTATTAATACTTTTGACTTGTAAGCATAAAAGGCAACTTTTATTTACTGAACTTAGATTAGTATGTAAATACAGATTTAACATTGTAAATGGAAAACCGGAACAGTGTCTCAGATTCTGTGTGACTGCCCTATTTATTCTAGCAGTTAACACAGCATGAGACTAGAGGCTGCTAGTAAATTGTGCCTTTAGGATATGAAAAATTCAATTGCCTAATAGCAGTAATTTTAAAATAAATATTCTATTAGTAATAGAGTTAGAAACATTACTCCAGATAGTCTTTCACTGAGTATGTATTTCACAAATGGGACTTTTCAGTTTTTTCCTAAACATTGGGTAAATAGAGACTTTTTATTTTAAAGTGAAGTTTTTTCTTGGTTTTTTATATATTCAGAACTCATCCAGTGCACAGTGTTTCCTTAAGTGTCACACCCTCAGCGGTGGATCCCTTTTTTCGTGCAGGAAAACATTTCTGGATTTTTGGTTCTGGGTACTGAATAGACTATGAAAAAACACAACCTCCCCCCATCTTTTCCTTGCTTTTTTTTTTTTTT